>JABUQX010052708.1:0-20000 GCA_015478945.1 Trachelipus rathkii | reverse complement strand
CCTTCTGATATGAAAGGATTTCCATACCAAGCTTAAAATTGATTTCAAAGGCAATATAATATACAAAAAACTAAGAATCATATCAAAATACTTACCTGAAATTACGAGGGCTTCATTAGGTCCACAAGTCACGAATCCCCAAACCATAATTCCTGTTTAATCAATTTTCATTAATATTTTTCTAGGCCCAAGCCTTTTATACTTATTAGCTAGTGGGCCTTGTAACTAATGTATTAGGAACACATTATTATGTAATCAAAATATAAATTCTGTGGTCTTATGCACTTTTTGATGCTACCTGAAATTTAAAAATATTTTTTTTAATAATGTTGTCATAATTATTTTATAATTATTCCATCTGTCACAATTGTGACCAGTATTTTTACCTAAGGGGTATGGATGATTGCATTCACGGGTATCTAACTTGAATTTGCGGTTGAGGAAATCGTGGGTACAATGGTCATCGTTTTTTGTAAATAGTATTCTCAAGAAACAATATTGTATATAAAAAATAGAATTAATTATAAAATAAATGCTTGCTACAGTATACAATATATATCCAAACTATCATACCATATAAGCTCTGTTGATGTGCCACCACTCAACGGTGACGTCATCCTTTCCTTACTCAAGAGGAAACACTCTTTTTCACTCCATATTTACAATGGAAAATTTGCATTATTACATATCACTGTAACTTTATTAATAATTATTATTTTGAACTGTTACTTGCTTCAGAGCCAGATATGAAGTCCTTTCATATGTCTTTGAAAGGATTTTGCTCTGTAAACCTTAGTTTTTGAGTTATTTAAAAAAAAATTATTTTCCATTGAATTTAAAATTTAACCTCATAATTCTTTAAAACACATCAAATTGTGTTATAACACCAAGTCCCATTGAAAAATGTGGAATATTGACCAAAATAATAGATTCTAAAAATCAGTCAAAAAAAAAAATTGCTAAAAAAATGTCTTTAAAAAAAATGCTTAACTTGTAAGAGTGAAGTACTAATTTAAATTTGATTATACTTTCAAAAACCACACTATCTTGTGTATTTGCATATAAATTATTAGGGTTTCAAATATGAAACCACCAAGTCCGGCGAACGTTTAAAATTGAAATAGGGATTGTAGCCCCCCTTTTGTTTTTGGTATATTTTATTATTATTTTCTTCATTACACCCAAAATGCATGGGTATTCCAAGCTTCATACAAAAAAAAAAATATTTCAATATATATATATATATATATATATATATATATATATATTTATAAATATATATATATATATATATATATATATATATATAATATATATATATATATATATATATATATATATATATATGTTATATATATATATATTATTAAAATGTATTTTAAAATAGAATTTATAAATAGTAGTCTACATTTATTTTTTATACAATGTGTAATAAATAAATAAAAAAATATATATATATATATATATATATAGTATATAATAATATATATATATTATATATATATATATATATATATATATAATATTATATATATAAAAAAATATATATATATATATATATATTGTAGAGAAATAGTTTTGATTTTTGTGTATCCTCATGAGTTTTTCTTCTCTCTTTTCAGCATTGAGAATAGATATTATTTACTCCCACAGTAGATCTTCTTACCTTAACAGGTCTTACTTTTTATTCTTGTACAGTAAGCTATTCAGATATTATGACACAAAAGAAAATGTGATTATATATCATTACTATGACCTCAAATACATTATATTGTAAGTAGAATTTTTTTTCTTTTCTTTTCTTTCTTTTAAAAATCGTATCTACTTTCATCTGAATGAACATAGCTAGCTTATTGTGTCACCAATTGACACATGACAACTTTTACCTAAAGTATTGGCCTTAGTTTATCTGAGGTAAGTTTAATTTTAAGGTTTAATACATTTGTACATTTATTACAATGAAACAAGTTAAGTGAATATATTAAAATAAATTAAAAGTATTAAACTAAAAACATACTAAAGTTAAAAAAAACTTTTTATATCTTAGGTTGACTGTGTGGGGACCTCTATTGAAATTATTAAATTCACCCATAAGGACACAAAAAAGTAAAGAATTACACTGCTTATTTTGCTTGAATGGAGCTGACTACCAATATCTTAAACTGAATCAAGAAAAGTTGCCTGAAGAAGCCGAAAAATTCTTAGCGAGTAAAAGGATACAAGCACCTGACAACAAGTCCAAAGATGACTCTCAGGAGTGATCTACCTGTGATCAGAAACTTACCAAAGACAGCACTGTCTTTCACGAACATACAAATAAAGTATCAGCCCTTGCATCCCAAAACCAGGGACCTTATGTGATACAGTATAGACCTATATGGGCATGCCCTCTAATGACCAATACCTAATGTCATACTTAGATTTACAATTTAAAATACTTGTTTAAAGTACAAGTGGATCATTCACCTTTTTCAAAATTTAAAAGGTCATTCCTTTATCAAAAGTTCTTACAACCCATTTGCTTAAATCTGGTGGGGGAGAAGAATACATGAAAATTTATTACTCCCGAACAACTCACGATAAATCCTACTTTGATGGAGAACTCTCCTGTCTTCAATGTTACATACCCTAATACAGTGGAAACTGACATACATCTCGTACACACCTGTGTTTGTAAACTCATATTCTGAAGCACCAATGAAGCCATGAAGACAACATCGACAACGAAGCCTTCATAACCTGCATATCTTGTGATAAAATTAGCTATTATTGTACTAGGATATTATGTATTATTGTCTTATGTTTTTTATGCAATTATAAATGTTGATTGAAATAAAATAAACCCTAATATTTTTTTGTTTTTCTGTATATTGAAATATCTTTTTGTAATATATATTTGATTTTTTTATTTGACATTTAGTAATGATGAAAAAGGAACAATAATAATGAAATAATAATGAAAAGGAGAGTTCTCATAATTTAGTTAACACAGCAGATTTAAATGTTATTTCTAACACAAACTCTCTTAGCAAATATAAAATTATTTCAAATGTTCCTAGTAATAATAGATTTCATATTGTATTCAGTAAAAAGGATAATTTATATAAAACCACAAAAAGGGAATTTCCGCTCAAATCTATTTCAGTGGAGACTGATAAAAATTCTTATGTTTCGCCTAACTCATGCCCACATCTCATGGCATTTTGAGCAATACTATGAATGTAATTCACAAAATGGAGCTAAATTCTAAATCGACTCACCTCCGGATTCCTAATTATTTAAATGTTACTCATATATTAGAAAAGAGAGGACACATGGAAGAACCTCCCCTCCTGGTTCAAGGAGATACAAATGCTAACACAAATTATTTAAATGTTCCAACTCTCCCACTTCTCATTGTAAGCAAAATTCAGCTATAAAATTAATCACAAATCAAACACACTCACCCACAAACACACTAGATAGGATGCAAAATGTTTCTTGTTTCCATTTCAGATCTGAAGTCATAGCGAATGACAATGTCTTAGCACCTGAAGGTATAGATGAGGATGTTTTTAATGGTTCTTTGGGAGAAACTATAGGTTTTTTAAATAATACTTTTAATAATAATTATGCTTCTCTCAACAGGGTTTCTCCCACTCAAGACTCTCAACATATTCCCACAGATCAGATACTTTTGGTTGTAAATGATACTTTTAACCCAATTTATAATTTTCAAATATGCAATTTTAATAACAATACACAACATATTTATAACAAGGTAAAGCAGGTTGAATAATATTGAGGACACCAGGAATCAGAATAGTAGTAGTGGAAATGACACAAATCAAAAATCCATTACACTAGAGCTCTCACCCCCCATGAGGGACAACCCTATTACCCATGTTAGAAATAAGATGTGGAATAGAACCCCTTTTGAATCTAAAGACACAATATCTCACAAGAAAGTTAGAAATAAACATGAAATAAGTCTGGTTGATACCTGTTTAGCACAAAATGTCACAGAGGTAGGAGGTAATGAGGAAATTAAGACAGATATAAGGTATGATAGCAGGAAAATTAGTAGTGGTAGTACCACAAGCATTTTTGGAAATCATATAGCTCACACGAATATAGATCATTGGGAAAGTGATAGATTGAACATGGCATATGATAAAATAGGCATGACGGATGCCAAAGTAAAGAGCAGTGAGGGAATATTAATTTCTAATAGTACAAAGAGGCAAATTACTTGTGATGAAAACGCGCAAAACAATATAATAAATAGGAATGAATATGAAAAGCACACTTTCAATATATACAGGAGAAACAGAATATTAAGTATTACAAATAAAGCGAAGAACAGCACCTGCATACACTATAAACAATGTAGTAATACTCTAAAAATTGTAATGAATTGCATAATAATTTAGATAGGGATAACTTTTTAAATAAAAATAGCTTAATGGGACATACTTTTTCCAACTCTCAGCATGGGTTTCAAATATCTTCCTCTTGTTTTAATAATATTTTACCTTTTGAATTCCATGATAGTTCAAACTCCTTTCACGATTTGATTATGAATTTTAATCTATCTTCCCCATTAACTTTCTTTGATGAATTTGATTTTCAACCTTTCAATGTCTCACAACATATAAATCACAATTTTTCTCAGGGCACCCCCCCCCCCTTCTTCTCAAAAAGACTTCTCAGATACTATATTATCTTTTAATAAAGCAATGTTACCTAATTCTTTATTAGCTTCTCATACTCTTGATTCTGGGCAATATGAATCGATCCCCAGCCCATCACTGGATGTATTTTTCGAACCTCAACCTCAACCATCACTTAACTTATCTCATGTTGAAAATCACACTCCCATAACTATTCAAAGTACAGAGCACGTACAATATCATTCTCCTCTCTATCCCAAGGAATCGCAGCACTTCTCTAATTTCACTTCTGATAAAAATATCAGTTCAAACTCTCTTCCACAAGTAGAAATGCTCTCTTCCTCTTTCACAAACAACACCGCTATACCAATGGATACAAACTTAAATTCACAACCACCTTGTATAAATTTATATTCAGAGCAAAAAGAATCGAGTCAAAGACACCCGCAGAACAAACAAATTTTTCAATCTCAACCACAAACAAAATTTCAAGTTTCTGATTTTCCAAACCTCATTACACAAAAACCAGCTCAAATAGAGTCATCTTCTTTTATATATCCGAAAGATTTAAATCCTTCCTCTAATCACACCGCTCTTAAACAGGAACAAACATTATCATCATCTTTCACAAATAATACAGATATAGTCATGGATGAACAGACAATCTCTCAACATTTAATTGGTCCCGTATATTTTTTAGATACTAAAATAACATTTAACAATTATAAATTACACAATAAATGCCTTTTGATCGACTCCGGAAGCAATAGCAGTTTGGCGAAACAATCTCTTATATTAGAATTAGAAAACAAATTTGCTATAAATATACCACTCACAAAAACACCCATCACATTGAAATCGATCACAGATGTTTTTAATCAAATAGGAACAACAATATAAATATTCACATTAAAAACAGTTTTACCAGTTAATTTCATTAATAGATGATTCTTTATGTGGGTTTAAAGCAGACTTACTTTTAGGAACTAATTTTCTTATGCAGCCTAATCTTAGGTTTGAAGCACATAAGAATTCTCTCTCTATTGTCAGATACCGGGTACATTTCAATGCCACTTATTCCAATATACCCACAAAGACAAAGCCATCCTAAATCACAGGTACACCAAAGCATATCTTTACCACTTTATCCAAATGAAACAAGCTTTGTAAATAATTTCATGATAGACACAGACACTAAGTATAGACTATCTATTTTTGAAAATGTTATTCTTCAATCTTACTCAAAAACAACTTTATTTGTTAAAGCACTTTCTCCAGGAAACACCCCTCCTCCAGACCACCTCATTTTAAGTTCTGAAAACTCTTACCTTCATAACCATCTCTTCATTGGTAGTTTTTAAGCTCTGTTAATAAAGGATACATTCTTTTGGACATTATATGTCAGCGGCAACTCACACACTGCAAACAAACACCTTTTTAACAATAGCTAACCCTCTTTTCACTCTTGAAACTCCTTTTGAAACTTCGCAAGTTCATTTAGCCACCAGCTCTAAAGGCCTCACTCTGACACAATTACAGAAGACGTACAAAACAATAATTCAGGAGTCATTCAAAAATGAAGAAGATGAATGTGCAACTTTAACAGACCCAAATCAACTGGAAGATCTGTTAAATCTTCTAATGGAATACAAAGATATAATAGCTTTAGAAGACGACGATGTCCCAGTCTGCCCACAAGCGAAGTTTAAAATAACTCTCAAGGAAGATGCGACAAAAGTATTTTACCGACCACAATTTCGTCTCACACACAAGTACCTCACACAAATCAAGTGGGTAGAAGATTCTCAAAACAAGGGTTACATTAGACCCATTTCAAGCCAACATTCTGCACCCCTGTTGGTAATTCCGAAGAGAAACTCTGGTAAACCAAGGGTTGTGGTCGACTATCGTCTCCTCAATTCTCATACAGTTCTGAATCGCTTAACTTTGCCGTGTATTTCAGACGTCCTAAGTTCTTTAGGGAACAGTTGCATCTTTACAGCTTTGGATTTAAAAAGTGGTTTTTGCACGAAATTCAGGCAATTAGTACAGACAATCAGGAGTGCCAAAGAAGTCATGGATGTTAAGTGTAGGTTTAAGTGTGTTTATATAAAAAGATTCCAAATTTTCAAGTTCTTCATCTGTAGAGGCATTTTGAAGAATGGAGAATTTTTGAAGAGATATAGGGTGCCTATTGAGGTCAAAGTGATCTCTGACAGCTAAATTCTCTGGTTGAGAGATGGGGAGATTAGTTCGAAAGGAAATACTCAAGTGTTTGAGGGCTAGCATCTTTAGTTATAGGAAAGTTTGACCTACATAGTCGATGTTACAGTCGGCACATTTATATTTGTAAACAATGTGTGACCTCAAGTTCATGGGGATGCTTTCTTTAATCTTAAAGAAACTGTCAATCGAGTTGTTGTTAATAAAAGATATAAGAAACTTGCATTGGGGAAAGTTTTTGTTTAAGATGTTTCTAATCAGAAAGTGAAGATCATTGGAAAGGAGTCCAATGTGGGGAAGCCGAGCATAAACAGGAAATTTAGGAACATCATATGCAGTAATTTTAGGGCGACAAGTGTTATCGAGAAACGAGTAAACAAGTTTATCAAAAAGATTTGAGGGATAAAGGCTAAAGCTGGAAAATTTACGGAGAAAGGTGATTTCTTCATGGAAAAACTTCCAATCAGAACAAATAACAAAGGCTTGTGTATGCGGGACCTTAACCCGCAATTTTTTATGATTAAAAGAGATAGAAATAAAGAAGTTAGTCCCAAGTATTAATGCTTGCGATAAATAGAAGTAGCAAGTCCACTAATACTTTACTTGAGACTAATTTCTTTAGTTCTATCTCCTTTAATCATAATTGTGTAATAATACGAAGCGTTTACGATAGAATGAATTATGTATTTTTCTTTGATAGAAGTAGTATAAGACCATTTTCGCTTTTGTTCATGTCATTTGTGCTTACGCTCGATAAGAAATGCTCGCCCGGTTTTAGCACTAATTTCTTGTTTAAAAGACCACGATTTCATGCTAGGTTTACTTTTGTTTTTAAACAATTGGAATCAGCTATCATGTTGATGGAGCACGTGGTATATTGGAATAACAAATAAAAAATTAACAAATGTTATATATTACAAGTAAATTGGATCAACTATTATGTGATGGAGCTATCCAATTTGGAGGAACATTAGATTTAAAGCTGATTTTATGAATAAAAACATTCACATATTAATTTCATGAATGAAACATCTTGTTTGTTTACATTTCGTAAGAACATGCTTAAATTCGGCAAGCAAGGGGAAATAACAACCTTTTAGAATTAAGGAAATTTCTTACGTTTGGGGAGCATTTCTTGCGATTTTTCGGTACGTTTGACAAAAACAAAAGCAAACTCGAGCATTTTTACGTTTCGTAAGCACAAAATGCTAAAATGAAAACGGCTTTATATATATATATATATATAAATATAGTATATATATATATATATATATATAATATAGATATATATATATATATATAATATATATATATATATATATAATATATATATATATTAGGGATGTACCAGAATACCAGAAAGAGGCCGATACCGATTACCGATACGATACCGATACCGAATACCGATACTCTATTTTTTTAGTTGCCGATACCGATACCGATACTTTAATTAATAGAATAAATACACAGTAATAAGATAGAACATTTGTGTTACTGTGGAACTCAATTATTTGCATTCCCTGTACAAACCATACTTAGTCATTTAATTTCATTATTTGGTTGTGCCCAAAGTATATTTATTTTTAAATTAAAATTAGATCTTTAAGGATAATAAATGCCAAATATAATATTAATAAACTTTTTTATGTTTGTGTTTATTTCAAAAATATTCCATTTCCATTTCCAGTAAGTATAACAAGGTTAGCTAACCAGCTTTTATGGTCTTACCATGATTACCAGAGGTGGGCACCGCAAACTTCTCCTCTTTTAGTCCGCAATTCGCAATTCCGCTAACTTTTTGTGGGGCATTCCGCAGTTCGCAATTCCGCAACGTTTTTCTTGCTTCGCCAGTCCGGCTATCGCAATCCGCAATTTCGCAACTTTTCTTTTTCGCCAGTCCGGCTATCGAAATTCCGCAACTTTTCTGCTTCGCCAGTCAGCTATTCGCAAATCAGCTAATTCTATCGCTTATAATTTTTTTTTCACTACTGAAGGCTGCCAGAGTCCGCTAACCATTTATTGGCAGTTAAAAACATAATTTCAGATTAAAATTCCTTACATTTATATATTTACTTAATTTTATATTTTAATGTTATTTTATATATATAACAATTCTAAAGCTTTATAACAATGCTATTATATATACTATATATAATATATATATATAATATTATATATATATATATATATTATATATATATATATATTATATAATATATATATATATATATAATATATATATATTATATCTATATTATATATATATATATTATATATATATATATATATATATATATATATATATTAATAATATATATATATATACTATATTATCCACTTTCATTCCCCAAGACTGGGGTAAAGGTGCTTACATGCCACGGAAAAACAGAAAAGTAGGTAGAAAGAACATGACACAATCTATATTATACCTATATATTCTAACTTACTATTAGTTGAGAACTCGTCGCAGTCAGAAAGTCCACCCTAGAACATCACGGGACCGCGACGGGGGGACCCTCACCAGCGGCATCTCGTCAGTGTGGGTTCATCCCTTGGCCCAGGTTGCCACAACCATACCCATACAAAACCCCGTCATTCACTCCTATTATGCACCTTTCTTCTCGCCTCTGCCAAACTTACATTTTTCTCCTCCAGGCATTCCTTTTACTGAATCAGTCAACTTTTTGTTCGGTCTTCAGCCGGTCGATTCCCAACACACACCACTGTACATCCCCTTGTCATCCATCCTTTTTCCACATGACCAAGCCATCTCAGCGTACTTTCATTTATTTCTCTCATTTATCCCTTTCTTCACACACACAACTCTACTAATACGTTCATTCCTTATTTTATCAATTCTTTTCACACCTAACATGCCCCTAAGATTGTCCATCAACACATTTTACTTCAGATCACTATCTCTTATTCCAGACCATATCTCACTACTATACATTAATTAATTGGTAACAACATACCTTCATGTAAGACCCCTAGTGCACTCAAGACTTTAGGCCCTTTACATCCACAACGATTTAATTGCAACAGCCACCTTTCCTGCCATTCACAAACTTTCCTACTACACTTCTGCATCAAATTGTTCCGTTAATCATCCAACATATTATCCTAAAATATTTTTAAACTCAGACACTTGTTCCAGTTGCTCACCCTCAAACGTAACTTCACACCGAGGACTGTCCTCACTCACAACCATAACCTC
This sequence comes from Trachelipus rathkii, assembly GCA_015478945.1. NCBI lineage: Eukaryota > Metazoa > Arthropoda > Malacostraca > Isopoda > Trachelipodidae > Trachelipus > Trachelipus rathkii. Next base: position 9,908 of record JABUQX010052708.1, on the reverse strand, counting down.
CCTCTTATCTACCACTCACATCCTACCAAATCTCTCTACCAATCCTCTTAAACTCTTTTTAGATTCACCACACAATGCCAAATCATCCGCACATAATAGGTAGGGCACCCTCCACTTCTTCCATTCTCCATCATTCTAAACACCATTTCCTCCTGCACCCACAGCCTCTAATTTCTTTCATAACCCAATCCATATACAAATTGAATAACAAGGAGACATAGCACAATCCTGCTCACTCACTCCGCTATTAATATTTAACCAATCAATTTATTCTTGTACACACTTCGCTATCGCCATACATACTTTTGATTCCATTCAGAAGCCTACCACCAACACCATATAACACTAAAAACCTGCCATAGAGCTTCACTTTTAATCCTATCATAACGCCCAGTTGCCAAAATCCATAAAACCTAAAATACAATTTATTCTTCTTCTCCCTCATTTTCTCAATCATTTGTTTTTAATGTAAATATAAATATTTGATCCACACATCCTCTACCAATTCCAAAAACGCACCTTGTGCTTTACCAATCAGTTCCTTCAGTCACTCGACGCACTCTTTCGACCAAAATACCGCATATATCTTCCCTACAAACACTCAATACACTAATTCCCTTTAATTCCTACAGTTACCTTTCCCCCTTTTACCTTTATATAAGGGTACTATTACTGCTCTCCCCAATCCCTCGAAACTATACCCCTCCATCAGCGTCCACCAATTTCCAAATCCATTTCAATCACCATCTCCAACTCCGTTCCTTGCTTCATTTCACAAGCAATTTCAACTATACCTGCAGAATTTACCATTCTTCACTTTCTCACTCTCCCCATTACCTCTTCCTTTATTAATGACCTCATCCCAAAAATATCCATTCCTTCCTGCACCATCAAACCCACACACATTCACTATCACCCCTTCATTACTACCAATGTTATACAGGTTTCGAAGTGTTCCTTCGACACTCCCCACATCCGTTTCATCAGTTAACGAAAAGACCATCCCTATTCATTATTCTGAGCATGTTCCTCTTATTTTCATTTCGTAACCTTTCGTGCTTCCTTCCAGAAGAGCTTCTAATTCCCTTGTATGTGTTTCCTCTTCAAATGTTATTTATCTCTTTTTTCCCCTCCTACGTAGGCACCTTTATTATTGTCTTTTTTCCTCCTTTTATTATCTCCAAACATCTCTCTTTTGAAACTTCATCATATATATATATATATATATTATATATATATATATATATATATATAATATATATATATATATTATATATATATATATATATATATATATATATATATAATATATAATATATATATATATAATATATATATATATATATATATATATATATTTAATCTAGAACAACTTTCAGGAAAGGCTTTCGCCTTTCAGTTGGTCCAGCATCTTCTTCTGGTCCGAAACTCTTAACCCTTAGAACACTCTAGAAAACCATTTCTCGGGGCAATGGTCTCCGACAGTCTTCGAGTTAAACACTCTCAGGTAGATTTGCTTTTTCATAGAACTAGATCTTCTTCCATCAGGCTCAAAACTCGTATCTTCCCAGAGCTCTCCAGAGGATCTGCTTCTTGGCTGTGCCAAAGGGTGGAGAAAGGAGGAGGAGGAATAGGACAAAAAAACATTGACTAATTAGTAACGACAATTATTGTTAGGTATATATATATATATATATATATAATTATATATAATATATTATATATATATATATTATTATATATTATATAATATATATATATATATATATATATATTATATATAATATAGTATACCGTAACCTAATTGTAATTACTAGTTAGTCATTGCTGTTGTTCTCCTTCCTTCCTCCTCTTCCTTTTACTCCATCTGGCACAGGCACTTCAAATTCAAGAGGTGTCATATTTCAATTCAGAAACACAGCTTCTCAAAATTCTCATCAGTCAAGGATGACCTCTTAGGCCTGAGAACATTAGAGCCCAAACTGAACAATTTCTCCACAACCGCGGAGGGGAAGACAGGGGTATTGTACTTGATAAAGAGGTCCAACCAGACTTCTCTGTGCTGCTGAGGGAATAGGTATACAGACAGTGGGGTGGTCCTCTTCACCTTCAGCTTGTTTCAAATCTCAAAAGCCTTCTTCAAGTCCTCCTCATGGTGGTCGGGAGCCAGAGGCTGGTTGTCATTCACCTTCATGTAATGAAAGGTCGTTTTCCACCTGCTTCTGCTCTTGGGCGGCACTATCGTTGTCGTGACCAGGAGTCACGTTTATCAGCACCTCACTGATAACCCTCTTCCTGATGATCTCCTTCAAGTCCTCATTCAGGAACTCAACGACTGGAAGTTTGAAATGAGGGCGGAGGGCTGTGGTCATCAGCAGGTCTATGTCCACAAACAGTTGCTCAACCTCCCTTTGAAGGCCACCTGAAAGTTGGTAGGATATAATATATATATATATATATATATATATATATATATATATATATATATATATATATATATATATATATATATATATTTTAGTATATTTTATAAAAAAAATATTTATATTTTTTTATATATATATTGTATATATATATATATATATTATATAATATATATTATATAAATATATATATATATAATATTATATATATATATATATATATCATATATATATAAATATATATATATATATTAGAGTTATGACCAAAAAAATTTTTTTAGCCTGTATTAGAAATCAATGAACTTTTTAATAACGACAATAATGACAGAAAATGACAATTATTCCGTTCAATTCATAAAAAATATTCCGTACCAATGACAATAAAAATTCTGAAACTTAAGTACATTCATCACAATCAAAATGTATTACTTGCAATAGCTTCAGATTCAAATATTTATCTGTTTTGCATTTCTTTTACAGTTCTTCCATTAATTTCACCCCTCGTTCGGCACAAATATTCGTCTGTGGTATATCTACAACGGATCTGTCAACATTCCAGTGAGTTTCAAAGCACTTCAAGGCTGCAGAGCAATTTAATTCGGAAATTCCATCCATCAATTTATGGTGAATCTGTGCGTTAAACATTTGGTTAGAAAACCAGGCTTCTTGCCATGTATTTGAGATGAAAGCGCCACAGTGTTTCCAGTGAAATTCTCCATTTTGGAAGGAGGAAGTACGAAATAAGAGCATATAAAAGCACGTGAATTCCATCTTGCATTGTGAAGAGACAGTAATTTTCCCCAATTAATTACGGGGTATTGCACTGTCTTTTTAAGGAAACTGAATGCATCTACATAACTCAATACAGAAATCTAAATCATCTCGCCAACCTGAATTTTGGAATAGTTATCATTTCAACTCTCTGGCTTGTAGGACTGCTGCAAGATATTGTATTGTTTTATCACTTCGTCCACGAATTCATAGTTGAGAGTTGCTTTGGTAGAAAGAATTGGATTAAAGAAATGTCAGATAACCCAAAAAAGTCTGTCAAAAAATATGATGCTGGCAGCCAATGTTAATGTGGCTGTCAGACGCTTGTTGTCGACCATTTCAGTTTTTTAATTTTTAACAATTTTTATTCACTCTTCCAGTATTTACTGCTGTTGTGTCACATACGATTATTTTGAAGCTCTTCCATGCATCAAATTGATTCACCAAACTTTTCATTAAAAATATACTGTGATAAACAACATTCACATTTTACTATACCTAATTTCAATTCTCTAAGATTACCACTTGATACTCGTGGTTTGCAATTCGCTTACCGTCAAAAACGAAGGCAGAATTATTTCTCTTCTTGCAAAATAAGATTTTATTTTACGGCTTCGCATCTCGCTACTTCTTAAAACCTCTTATGATTACAATTTACAGAAGATTCTTTAAACAGCTATAATATAAAAGAATAAAAATAATGAAAGAAGAAACTTCAATTAATCAGCTGAAAAGTTAATATAAAAAAACGCTATTACTCAAACAGACATAAAAATATTACTCCTTTAAGATAAAGATGAATATCATTCAACAAAAATTCAAAAATTTACAAATTGTGATGCAAAAACATTAAGCTTTCACTAGTATCTGCGAGAGCCTGTTCCTTTTTGAGGTGGTTACATTCCTACCTACACTTTAAATGCGCTCGCTCGTCGACTGATGAAGAGGTGCTGATAATTATTTGCCTGCAAGCTCTGATAATAATGAAAACCCTTGGCCCATTTCATGCCACCGCATGAAAGGGTTCTTCTGTAGGCAGGATCTCCATGTTTTCGTAGAGCCTCATCTCTCTTTCACAGATTGCACAATTTTGAATTATCTTTGCTCCTGATGGACTGTCTCTTCAGTTTTACGATGAGATTCCTTTGAAGGTGAAGAGATGTCAATTGCAATTTCGGCCATGAACTTATCAAAGTCTAACATATCCAAATCCTCATCTTTAGTAGGTTTATTTGCTGAAAAGCCACCATCGTCACTATCAGTGCTGTAGCCAGGGATTGCTGATAAGGTGGCTTCCACTTCTGTGAATCTTTTTTTTTTTTGTCACTCGAGCAAGCTCCTCGGTTATGCTATTTAAATGCATTCTAGAAATGGTTCACCTCGAGATTGCCATTCTTGTGGGGTTCAGCTAGCTTAAGAAATTCCTTATTAGAACTTTTTAATTTATTTATCTTTTTTTCAAAGTAGTCACCACACCAACGGGCAGACCCTATTTAAGGAGGGGGTGTTAACGCCTCAAAAATTCATCTAACGCAAATTACGCAGATGAGCACAGACGCAGGCTTTAAAGTGAGGGAGATTAAATTGAGTAGGAAACACAGATGATGGAAGAGAATTCCACAGAACAGAGGTGGCAGGAAAGAAAGAAGCACCGCAGCAAACTAGTCTGGAGTTACTAATATCAACACAAAAAAAAACTCAATGTTGCCGACAACAAACACCCTTGTGCTACGAGGAGTTGTAAAGGTGCGTGGTACGCCGAGTAGAAAGTTCCTCGAGCACTTGCCACCACAGTACCTATAGAAAAGAATAAAGCACCAACATAGCGCCGAAAATATTGAGTGTCAAGTGAACTAGAAAGTACAGACAGTTTATAAGTCTTTGCTTTGACTCGACCCATCCAAAAGCCGGGTGAAACCAGAGTCCTCCCAGATATGAGAGCAGTACTCCATACAAGGGAGGATGAGACCCTTGTATAGCTGGAGTAACTGAGAAGAGGAAAAAAAGTCTCGCAGTCTAAACAAACTCCCAGTTTCTTTGAGGCTGCCCTAGCAAACGTTGTGATGTTAGGTTTCAAGGCATTTTTTTTTTTTATGTTAAGGCCAAGGATGTTTATATTGTCAACAGGAGAGACGAGAGAACCGTCGAAAGAGACAGGAAAGTTAGGTGTCTTAGAGAGAGGGAGATTTGTAGAGTTGGATTTTTTAAAGAATTAAATTTTTCACAAGCTTGAGACGACCCAACCTGAAATTCTATCCAGATCAGCGAGGATAGAATTGGAAAGATTAAGACGAAAGGCAATTCTGGAAGTAAAAGAGGAGCAGAAATTGTACCGGAGTTGAAGAATGAAGGGTCGAATCATCAGAGCATATTGAGTGGATAGAGTTAGATGGCAGGTGAGAAGATAAATAATGAAAAGCAGGAATAAAGGAGAAGATAAAAACAGGAACCCTGAGGAACACCACTATTGACAGAAAAAAAAAGTCGCCCTATCAACCACAGCCGACATTGAGCAATTTGAAAGAAAGCTAAGACATAAGTAAGCAAAGAAGAAGGAAACCCAAAGGAGGGAAGCTTGGAGAGCAGTAAGACAGTGCAATACCGCGTCCAAAATGTTTGGATAATGATCAAGCGCCACTACACAAGCGTCCGGTAGTCCTAAGGCGGAAAACCATAAAATCTGTAAAAAGGAAAGTATAGCCAGTGATCATCGAGCGCCGAAAAGCCGTACTGCAATCGGAAAAGAAGGGAATGAGAATTTCCAGAATGATCTAAGTGAGAGTGAGAAGAGTCTCAAAGATACTTAGAAAGAATACAGATTAAGAGCTATAGGGCTAGTTAGAAGGATCAGAGAAGCATCTTTTTTTCGGAATAGGTTGACATATGCGCGCTTCCAACACTGAAGGAAAGTGCTAGTTTTGAGGATATAGAATAATATGGTTGAACGAGGGGTGGGGTCAGCACGGAAGCAACTTCCTCAAAACTCGGAGAGCGAATGCCATCCGATCACCCGCCTCTTAACGTTCATAGATTGCAGGGAGCACATGCACAGATCAAATGAATATTTACAGGTAAAGCCCATAGGACACCTGAGAGGGGAAGGAGGAGGAAGAGGAATGCCAGAATCGCCAGGGTTGAGTTAGAGGAAAATAGGAAGCCTAAGAAGATTGATTGGCCTTTTCAGTTGGAGTAATTAACATCAGAATAAGAAGAATATATACGATGATTTACAGAAGTTGTTTAGAGATGTTTTTGGCCAAGAGGCCAGAGAGATTGTCCAGTAGGAGAACCAAGGAGGTCAGCGCACTTTCGTTTAATGAAAGTCCGCTCTGTCGTCGTCGAAGAGTATCCCTGCAACGATTTCTAGCTAAATGAAATTTCGCAAGAGTGATAGGAGAACGAAGAATTTTTCCACCCGATACGCACTGCTTAGCCGAATGGCCAGATAACAAAGAACGATCGAAACCATGGATTTTGAGCGAGAAAAAGAAATTTAGTCCCAAGTAGGAATGAAACCTGCTCATTCCCATCAACCAATTACAATTCCAACTTTATCGGCAGAATCTGAAGCGTCTTCAGAGTCAAAAGTCACACATCAATTATAGTTAGCGTAGAAGCAACGCAATGCCCCCATTCGGCCCGATCAAAGTGCCGAAAAAACCACATAGGGCAGGCATGGAGTGTTGGAAGAAAGTATTAAAATTAAAAGATATAGGTTGTGCTCAGATTTACCGATAGGAGCGAAGGTTGGTGTATTTATAGAGAGAGGACTAGTGGTGAACCATAGGTCAAGTGTGTTCAAGAAATGGTTGGGGACGATCTGGTAAGTGTGTAGGTTCTTTAATTTACTGTTCCAGATCGTTGAGAATACTGAATTATTCGGCTTCCTCCCCACCTAAATCAGTATGAGAGGACACAACAATTCAGTGTGTGTACATTGAAATCCCCAAAATAGGAGGACCTCAGTATTTGGATGAGAAGATATAACAGTCTCGTGAGAAGGAGTAAGGTAAAAAAACATGAAAATTTATTCTGTTAGGAGAACAGTTAGCAAAAGCAATTAAATTATTGTAGTAGAAGGAAGAAGGATTTTAAGCCACAGAACATCGAAGTTAGAAGATTCGAGATTCTCGAGACGTGTTTAGGAGTGTTTATATTTACGTAGACACATACTCCACCCTTTCAGACGGAAATTATAAAATAAGTTATAGTTAGATATAATAAACGAGTTAAGGATGAATTCTTAGCCATCTGGGTCTTAGACAGACAAGAACATAAAATTAGGGTTAGAGTTTAGAGAGCGTGGTATTCCAATGATGCAGAGTTAGAGTGCAAGACATTGATGTTGGTAAAGTCAAAGAAAGCCACGCCTGTGCCAAATCCGCCATCATACACGCACACACAATCACAAAAAAAAAAAAAAAAAAAAAAAAAAAAAAAAACAGACAGAAACCAAAGGAAGAGGGAAAATTATTTTCGTACGCTAAAACCTTAAATTTAAAAAACCTGAATTTGAAAACTGTAAACCTATTTAGAGCAAATACAAAAATATAATAATCCAGAAAGTTTAAAATCACTCGCGCACTCACACGCTATCACGAATTGCGTACAAAAAAAAAGAAAAAAAAAAATTACTATTGATCAACAAAAACAGGTAGAAGATAAATCTGTATAAATAATAATAACTGCCAAAGATAGGTAAATGTTACGCTAACGCCCAAGTTGGAGAAACGCTAAAAAACTAAAGTTAAAAAGGCGAAAGTCGAAAAAAAAAAAAACATAACCTAGTACTAGCCATTCTATATCGAAGTAGATTTATTATTGATTCTAAAGTTTCTCATAATTTTTCACCAAAAAGTAAAAAGTAATCGGCTAAGTATCGGCCATATTAACCCGATACCGATACCCGATACCGATACCCCACAAAAATGGCCGATACTTACCGATACGATACTATCGGTACATCCCTAATATATTTATATATACTATATATATATATATATATATATATATATAGTATATATATATATATATATATATTATAATAATAATATATATATTTACAGTTTAGTCACCACCACTCACGGGGCAGACCCCTCTTATTCAGGGGGGGGGGATTGAACGCCAAAAATTTCATTCACTAGCGCAAATTACGCAGATGAGCACAGACGCAAGCTTTTAAAGTTTGAGGGAGATTAAATTCAGCTGGAAACACAGAAGATGGAAGAGAGTTCCCCAGAAACAGAGGTGCAGGAAAGAAGGAAGCACCGCCGCGAACTAGCCTGGAGTTACCAATATCCACACAAAAACTCGTGCGCAAACAGAGCACCCCTTCTGCTACGAGGGCGTCGTAAGGTGGTGGTACGCAATGTTAATTCCCTCGAATATATATATATATATTATATTATATATATATATAATATATATATATATATAATATATATAATATATATATATATATATATATATATATATATATATATATATATATATATATATATATGTAAGGGTGGACTGTAGGACAACAGTCTCTAATTTTTAGATTTAAGCAAACTTTTGTTCGCCCAAAATTTTCCAATGAAAGATTATTTATTTTTCAATAAATAACAGTACATTGGCAAATTGAGGGTGAATCCAATCTTTTTCTTTAACATAGCTATGTACCAAATTTAGTTTTTACTTATGTATGATCTTAAATCTTTCTTTCTGTCTTTCCAGTTCAGTTTATATTTATAAACTCATATTCATAAACTATATGTTGTATGGTAATACCCATAAAAATTATTATTATAATTTTATAATCAACAAGGTTAGTAAATTAATTTCTTTAGTTAAAAAGCTAGTATAACTATACGAGCATATGTAAATGAAGATATAATGAACATAATATAGATTCATATTCCAATACTTACACTATAATTACAGCCTACTTGCGGAAACCCTTCTTCTTTTGAAGTCATCAAGCCCAATAAGACCCCTCTTTGACATATTTATGTTAGGGTAAGAATCTTTCTATCTTTTAACATTTCCCTTCACAAAATGTGACTTGATAAAATAAACTATTAAAATAATTTAAATAAATAACATAATAACTTTCAAGTAATAAATCTAATTCCTGTAAATCTTTGCAGGGTTTTATTTTGTGGTGTTTATTTTGCGGTTTCATATTTATTTCTCAAGAGGCCATTTCAAGACCCATCTTATTTTAGATTAAATCTCCTGGTCTAGAGTGGACAAGACCAGATCTTATTTTAGGGTCATATTCATATTATACAAGATCCACCTTATCTCAAGAACCTTATTATTCCCAGGCAAAAATTGCCTTCCCAAGAAAACTTAAATGTGGACATACCAAGTTGTCATTTTTCCCACCTTAATAGTGAGCAATAATAATGCCATTGGCCTTTTCATGGTTTCCATCACTCTCATAAAATCCTTAAGCTTTTACAACGCATTGATCACCCCATTGTTGTTATGAAAGTGACCTCACCTCAAGAAGAATTAAAATTAAAATTAAGTTAAACAAGCTTAACCCTTTTGAAAAATAACTATTGTTTAAAATAAATATATCTAATTATTATTATAATCATAATAATCAAGCTATTTAATAGTTACCATAAGATTAATATAAGTATTATAATCATAATTCTAAAATTTATAAAGTAAGTCCATTTCCATGATTGTAATTAGTGATTGTTTCTTAACTAATTTAAC
>JABUQX010052707.1:30000-37629 GCA_015478945.1 Trachelipus rathkii | reverse complement strand
GAGTCATCAAAGCGTTGAGACATTAAAAGATGAAGTCATCAAAGTTGAGACAACAAAGTGGCATTAAAGCTGAGGTATCAAAGTTGCAGACATCAAAGCTGAGGTATCAAAGTTAAGGTATCAAAGTTGAGGCATCAAGCTGAGGCAAAGTGAGGCATCAAAGCTGAGGTATCAAAGTTGAGATATCAAAAGCTGCGGGATCAAAGTTGAGGCATTCAAAGTTGAGGTATCAAGTTGAGGAGGTATCAAAGTTCGAGGGCATCAAAAAATATCGAGTGTGTGTGGATGTGTGTGTGTGCGTTGTGTGTGTGTGGGCGTGTGTGTGCCACGGAGTACAGTATGTGTGTGTGTAGGTGATAGGGAGTGTAGGTGTGGGTGTTTGTTGGGGTTGGTTTTTGGGTTTGAGGTTAGGATAGTTTACATACAGGAACTCAATGAGGGTAGTACCTACGATGACCTCATGTTGGACAGTTCCCTATAACAGGGTACTGCGTCAGTTACCTACATGGCGACTTAATTGCACTTAATCCTCACGAACTTTATGAAAAGGTCAATTTCAGGGCCGTTGATACGGTATCAAGGCCCGAAATATCAAGGCCAAGACCAAAATATCAAGGTCAAACATCAAAAAGAGGGCTAAACTACCTAAAGGGGGGTTAAAGGGAGATCAAAAAATTAAGGGAGGGAGACACGTACGAGGGGCACCCCTTCTCCGTGGGGGTGCTAAAAAAGCGGTATATATATATATAATATATATATAATATATATATATATATATATATTATATATAATATATATAATATATATATATATATATATTATATATATTATAATATATATTATATATATATAATTATATATTATAATACAATTGACCTTGGAAGACCACAGTTTGGCTGCGGGTTCTAACATAGGTTCGAAATGTGATAGTCAGAAAAAAAAGGTAGCTGAGATATAGAAAATCGAAACGGCAAAAGCGAAAAAGATGATGTGACGCGGTGCGGTGCGGTGCGGTGCGCCAGGGCCTCGGGTTTTGATCCTCGCGTTCGTGACCCCGGGGAAAACGCGTCACGGCACCCGAAAATACCAATTATTTGACCCTAAAACTGTGTTAAAACGCCAAAATAACGATGTTGCAAACTGTTGCAAAATGTTGCAATGTGTGCAAATTTTGTTGCAACATTTGAACATTCAGCACTGCAACATTGCAATGTTGATTGCAATACCGCCATCAAGGGGTAGGGTATATTAATACTAACTCTTGTAGGAGTTGAATCGGATCCCGGTCGTTACAAACCACAGGAATCGATTCAGCAGTGTCGATTATGTACTAACCGATACCAATATCGGGTATATTCTGTCACATAACGATAATCGTACTAGAAGGGGTTAGAAAAGGGGGGGTGGGGTAATAACTCGTAGAAGGAACCAACCTAGCACATTCTTAATTATACACAATCGAATCCTCATTTATTCTTATAACCTAGGAGTAGGACACCATTATTAGCCGTGTTCTATGACGTAGGGACATGTCATGCTAGAAAAAGGCTAGAAAAAGTGGGGGTGGGCGTATAACTCGTAGAAGCGAGCATCCTAGCACCTTTTCAATACACACCAACGACTCCGTCCCTATAACAGGGGTAGGCACTAATACCGGGTGTATTCTATGACGTAGGACATGTCATGCTAGAAAAGGCTAGAAAAGGGGGGTAGGGTAATAACTCATAGAAGGAAGCATCCTAGCACCTTCTAATATACACCAATCGACTCCCCGTACCCAATAACCTAGGGTTAGACACTAAGACCGGTGTATTCTACAATATAGGTCGGCACGTGCTAGAAGCTAGAATATAGCCTATAAAATATAGCCTATAGAATATATAGCCTATAGAATATCATATAGCCTATACCCTATAGCCTATAGGAACATGTGTCCTTTTCGCCCTCGGCGGCACCCTTTGAAGTGAAGAAAAAAGGGCCACTTTTATGACCTTTGCGGTTTGCGGTTAGATAAGAAGGTCCACTTTTATGACCTTTGCGGTTTGCGGTTAGATAAGACAGGTTCGTAATGTGGTGTATACTACACGTAAAAGGCTAGAAAAGGGGGGTGGGGTACTAACTCGTAGAAGGAAGCATCCTAGCACCTTCTAATACACACCAATCGACTCCCCGTACCCTATAACCTAGGGGTAGGCACTAACACCGGGTGTTATCTTCTATGACGTTAGGAATGTCGGGCTAGAAAAGGGCTAGAAAAGGGGGGTAGGTAAAACTCATAGAAGAAGCATCCTAGCCACCTTCTATATACAACCATCGACTTCCACGTACCAATAACCTAGGGTTAGACACTAAGACCTGCTATCTACAATATAGGTCGGCACGTGCTAGAGGCTAGAATATAGCCTATATCATATAGCCCATATCTCATATAGCCTATACCCCTATAGCCAAAGGAACAGTGTCCTTTTTCCCCCCCCTCTCGGCGGGCACCCTTGAAGTGAGGAAAAAAAGGGCCACTTTATGACCTTTGCGGTTTGCGGTTAGATAGAAGGTCCACTTTTATGACCTTTGCGGTTTGCGGTTAGATAAGACAGGTTCGTAATGTGGTGTACACTACTGATTATGATTATTATGATTATGATTATGATTATGATTGATGATTAATAGATTATTATTTGATTTATGATATATGATTTTATGATTATTATGATTATGATTATGATTATTATGATTATTATTGATTATTATGATTATTATGTTTATATGATTTATGATTATGATTATGATTGATGATTATTGATTAATGATTATGATTATGATTAGGCCAATAATGCTTATATTTTCATTAGTTCTAGATTTTTATAATTAAGACTAAGTTATTATTATAGTAATTCATATTTTTTTTTTATTTTTTATATTTTTATTTTTATTTTATTTTTATTTATTTTTATTTATATTATTTTTATTTTTATTTTTATTTTTTAATATTAATATTAATATTAATATTAATATAATTAATATTAATATTATTCAATATTATATATTACTAATAATAATAATATATAATATTAATATTATTATATTAATATTAATCATTAATATTCAATATAATATTAATATTAATATTAATATTATATTAAAGCTATATGTTGATATATATTTAATATTTAATATTAATATTAATATTAATATTAAATTAATATAAAATTAATATTAAAATTGGTAGTAACATACATATTAATCGTCCGAGTATGTCGGTCTCAGTCTCAACATGCGTTGGTTCGACCCCAGAGGAGGCAATTTTCTTTACCTTCCCACAATAGTTCTTTATTTACTATACAAATTTAAGCTGCGGTCTATTCAGTATTATAATATATATATATATATATATATATATATATAGTATATATATATATATATATATAATATATAATATATATATATATATATATATATATATATATATATATATATATAATATATATATATATATATATATATATTATATATATATATGTTAATAGGGCAGTTGTTAAAAGTTATTTTTAACACTGTTCAAAATCGTGGTAAAGCTTAAAAGCTGTTGATTTCTGAATAGGTTTCAGCCTTATTAAACGTTGGCAGGCATTATAATTTTCTGTGGTTACTTGTTTATCGTTGTGCTAAAGTTATAATAATATGTTTGATCGTGACTAAACACTACGTTTAAGAGTAATTTAATTACTACAATTTGAACATGCTTTTGAAAAGCAGAAAAAAGAAGAGAAGATTTTACATAAATCAGAAAGTTTAACTACAGTTTGGAACCAAATAATACGGGTTCCGGGTCCGGAGACGGATGAAGCTACGTGTGGCTTTCCAAGGGTGGAGACGAATTGAGTTACGCTGTGGCTTTCATTAAGCTTCGCTGTAATTTTCCAAGTCTGGAGGGCGGATTAGGTTTCGTGTGATCATTTCCAACTTGAATGGCAGAATTTGCGCTATTTGTCACATTTCCCAACTTGGAAGAAGGAATTGAGATATATAAAATCAATCTGAACCATTAAAAGAGTCTGTAGTATTAAAATCTTGCTTATCTATGAATTGTATTCCGCAATCGATTAAAATTGACTACTCATTTATCAACTTAGATAGGTTTAATATATATATATATATATATAATATTATATATATATATATATATATATATATGATATATATATATTTAATATATAGTATATATATATATATATATATAGTATATATATATATTATATATATAATATATATATTATACTATATATATATATATATATATATATATTAATTAATATATATTATATTAATATATAATACTATATAAAATATATACTATTATATAAATATATATATATATATATATATATTATACTACCGTTATATTATATAATATATAAGTATATAATATTATATATAATATATATATATATATATTATATATATATATAGCTAATAAAAATTTTTAATTTTATATATATATATATATTCACTGTGAACTGCTAACACGCAGTAAATAGTTACATTTGTTAAACCCCTAATAAATATAAAATACTTTAATGGAAAAATTTTTATAAAAACTGTTTTAAAATTAACATGGGGAGAAACCTAACATATAGAGAGGCCTTTCAGTCCATACGGACCTTATTCAATCTATCTCCGTGCGCAAACAAGCGATCCTGAGCGTTCATCTTCCGTCTGTGTTTGATCCTGGTTGGTTGTCTTCTTCTAAGTTCTTCAGAATGATTTTCCACTTTTTTTCTGTGAGTAGTATGTTGTTGAGAACTGAATCAATTTTTATTTCACCTTCAATGATGTTCATATGCTGCTGTTTTGTGTTAAAGATTAGCATGCTTTCACATAATTTCCTTTGGAATGAGTTGTCACATTTTTTGATAATCTGATGGTTTTTTGTGTCTATGAGATGGTTGTGCATGTTCCTGTGTTTAACCAGGGCAGAGTTGATATTATCAGTTTGTAGGTCGTAACCGTGCTGGTAAATCCTCCTCTTCACGTCTATCGACTCTCCTATATAGAATTGCGGGCATGTTTTGCATTTTATTTTATAAATTCCTGGAGTTGGTTGAGCCAGAGCTGTGCTTGTATTAGATTTCCTTTGTAAGAGTGTCTTCAAGTTGGAGTTGTTTTTCACTGGTTGAACGTTGGGAGGAAGTAGTTTGTTGCAATTATATATTTTTTCCGTAGGTATATTAATATAAATTTTCTGTTCAGCAGGATTGTTTTGTGTCTGTCTGTAAAACGATGTTTTTTCCATGTTCATTACTTTGTAATAGTAATTATCCGGTAATGTAGATTTTTGAATGTGTTCTTTATATAATTTAGTTCTTTTTCTAGTTTATTCAGGCTATAATCTGTAACGAATATACCGCTAGTTTTGTTTTGGTTTTCCTCACACTCTCAAAAAAACAAATCCATAAAACCTAAATACAATTTATTCTTCTTCTCCCTCATTTTCTCAGTCATTTGTTTCAATGTAAAGATCTGATATATATATATATATATATTATATATATAATATAATATATATATATATATATATATATATATATATATATATATATATATATATATATATATATATATATATATATATATATATATATATATATATATATATATATATATAGCAGCTAAAAGTGAAGAAATTAGAGAAAGAAATTAGAGAAACATAATTTTAGAGAAATCTCCAAATGGTTCTTCATCGTAAGAAAGAAGGATTCATAGAGTTTATGAATTGCATCATAATTGTTATTTAGAGTAACATGAATTTTTTTTTTATTAAACTGAAAATAAGAAATCAATATCGATAATATAAAATTAAAAAAATAATAATATGCTAACAAAATCAAGAATAGAAGAAAACATTTTATTTAATTTTTTCATATATTTTTAAATAAGAAACCGAAATTTTAGCTAAAATACTTAAAAATCGAGAAATAAGAGTATTTTCTAATCGATTCTATAAAATAATTTTGAAAAACAAAAAACAAGTTTTGTAATTTCAAATTTTAAAATTTGAAATGATCGATATCTTATCGATATAAAATATGGATATATCGGCTCAGTCAATGCCAAAGAAGAATATTTATGCGTGGATGAACAAAATGGCGACCTGGCTAGCAACCAAATCCTTCAATTTTATTGCATGAACTATATGTTCAAGAATAGGATTCTAGCATAATCTTCTAAATAATTCTAGAAGGAATAGGGAAGATTAAAGAAGGAAGCCTTCCCGAGATTCTAAAACTCAAGGATCGGCATCGAAAACAAATGAATCGAAAAACACTGATATATATATATATATATATATATATATATATATATTAATATATATTATAAATTTATATATATATTATATAATATATATATATTTTATATATATATATATATATATATATATATATATATTATTCATGGAGAAGAGACCTGCAAGAGGCTGGACCGCAAAACTTTCTACAGACCTGGAAGAAATTTTTCAAAATTGTATGGTCATCGCGACAGGATTTGTGCGCCGCCGCCGCTTCCGGAGAAACTCGAGATCATTTAAAGGACTCTTTACCACTTAACTACTCTATTTCTCCTTTTTTTCAATATGAGGCACGTTTTCTCGGCTTATGCCTCACCCTTACTTCTAAAAGCCAGGGACAAAGAAATAAATCCTGGACCTGGAACCTACCAAAGCCTAATATGAAAGAAGATTGTTAGAAGAAACTCCTTACACTGCAATAGATTTAAACAATGGATACACAAACACTACTCACCTTCCACTACACTACTTCATTTAAAACTCAACTGAATTTTCCAAGTGTGCACCCCACAAACAAATAACCCACAAAACACACAACACAGAGACAAACCCACAACGTAAACATATCACAATTCAACACAAACGAGTTACACAGTAAAAACAAAGAAATAGAAACCTTGCTAAAACAACATAATACTCATATAACCCTCACACAAGAAGCCCACCTACCCGAACACTATCCAGAACCAGAATTCTACGGATATGATGCCAACTACACACCTCACACCCGGAAAAATCACACTCTACTAACTCTTATACACAACTCACTACCATACACAAACACAACATTACAAACCACAACGGCACTAAATGACAACATCACCAAAATACAATCTTTCTCGACAATGAAAAACAAAAAGCCACACAACCTAACAAACCTATACATTCCCCACCACACCTCACCATACTGCCCCAGAAATTACAAACCGAACCTCATCGATATCTCCCAACTCCCAAACCCCATAATGGAAGGTGTCTTCAATGCTCAGACCCCACATGGTACAACGCCCAAGAAGCAGATCATAGAGGAACACACATCATATTTATCCTCGAAAATCTAAATATTATAAATAACACAAACTACCACACCAGAAACCCACCCCAAACCAACCAAGCATACACATCACCAGATATAACACTATGCTAACCAAATGTACACACTAAACTCCACTGGTCAACACAAACCGACCTAAACTCCGACCACCTCCCCGTCATTATAAAACACCAAAGCTTCAATAAACCAAATTACCAACTCAGGAAAACATACACAAACTACAGAAAAACCG
>JABUQX010052707.1:0-20000 GCA_015478945.1 Trachelipus rathkii | reverse complement strand
CTAACTTATTTCCATCCGTGCACACACACACACACACACACACACACACACACACACACACACACACACACACACACACACACACACACACACACACACACACACACACACACACACTTATACTTATACACATACACACTTATACTTATATACACACACACACACACACACACATTCACTATGACACTTATACACACATTCACACACACACACACACACACACACACACACACACACACATACACACCCACGCACACTCACTTACACATATAACGTTTAATTAAACACGTACATTTATATTACTCATTCAAATATAACTAAAATTATTTCAAAGTTTCTTAAAACTTCTATAATAAATCAATCATTATCTTTGAGAACAAAGAATTTATTATTAACTGTTATCTTTTTGTTTATAATTTTATAACTATCAAGTTTAAAATAACTTTTACTAAAATTTTTATTAAAAACATATATTTACGTACCTTAAAGCAATAAATCAGTAAATCAGTAAGGCCAGCCCCTAGCACCCCTCTACATCAAGCTATGCCACGTTTTGTTCTATTGACTTACTGCTTTACATCATCTTTAGCCATGTAATAAGTATAAAATAACAAAATAAGTTCTTCTCTGCTAACATAACATGTATTTTATTAAAATCATTCTAAGTTTTTATTTAAAAATAACAATTATTCACTTACATTTATATTATTCACTCGATGTTAACTAAAAATATTTCAAAGTTTTTTTAAATAATTCCGGGGTTTTTTCTTTATTATTATTATTTTCATCTATGTACATTGACAATCCAATACGAGAAAACACAACAACCCGCACTACTTACAGATACGAAACTGACTCCTCTCTGTAAAATGTGTTGAAATAACTACTTTAGGTCTAAATTTAGGATAATCTTTTGTAACCCCGGGCGATTTAAGCCTAATTCCCGGTCAAAATATATTTCAAACTGGCCTTTTTCTCTGTAAAATGTGGTGCAATAACTACGTTAAGCCTAAAATTTAGGGCTAAATTTAGGATAAGCCTTTTTTGTATGACGGGCTAATTTAATCCTACTACCAGGTCAAAAGGTAATTCCCGTATAGAAAGAATCATTGTTATTACTATTTTTATAAATATATTTCAAACTGAAACATGCTGGATCGGAAAGATCCTTTACGCAGGTAAGAAGGAAATGTTTTCCTTACTTGTGATTGGTCGGGGTAATCCTTATCTTATAATGCTCGTACTGTGATTGGTCGAGAATTATTTTATCGTCTTTTGAAAATTAACGTTGTTCTTTAAACTTGTATTTGAGCAGGTGTGTGTTTTATTATCTTTTAGACCCAAACTCATTTTAAAATCATAGTCATTTTAGCTGTTAAGCGGTGCACAAGTTATCTGATTTGTATTAAAAGTGTTTTATTTTTACTAAGTGTATATCATATTTATAATAAATACTTACATTGAGGAATAATTATTAATTTCACTAGAATAGATAATAATTAATTCACTAGTTCATAAGCTAACCACCAGGGCTCAGCATGAGCCCCACCCGCAAAGGCAGCCCAACCCGCACCCGCTTGGTGGCGTTCCCGCCGCGTCCCGCCCCGCCGCGTGCGCCCCGCAGGCCGCAAATATTTCAGCTTCCGCCGGCGTGTTGCCTCAGGCGCAATATCTCCGCGCCCCCGCCCGCCGCGTGCGCCCGCACGCGCAATATTCCCGCGCACTCGCACGCACACACACACACACACACACACACACACACACACACACACACACACCCTTACACACGCACACTCACTTACACATATAACGCATAATTTATTAAAACATTTTATTTTTATTTTATTATTATACTTAGTGTTATTTACTTCATTCCTATTGTTATTATTATTTAAAAACACACACACACACACACGCACACACACACACACATCACACACACAACACAACACACACACACACCACACACAACACACACACAACACGGCAACACTAACACACTCGATATTTTGATGTCTCAACTTTGATACCTCAGCTTTGGTGCCTCAACTTTGATGCCTCAACTTTTGATGCCTCAGCTTGAATAATTAGCTTGTGATACCTCAACTTTTGTTGCTCAACTTTGATGCCTCACCTTTGTTGATGCCTAAACTTTGATGCCTCAACTTTATAACTTTAGCTTTTGGTACTCAGCTTTAGTGGTTCATTTTTGATGAACTCATCTTTGATGGGTCATCTTTCGATACCACCATATTGATGAGTTCAGCTTATAAGCAAAAATTTAACACCTTACCATAGACACTTACATTACTCTTATAACACACATCCACTAATATCTCTCTATTCACACAAATACGCACATAACAACATAGAACTTAGTTCGCCCCTAGACGCTTACACTCACCGCGCACACATAATATATATATATATATATATATATATATATATATATATATTATATATATATATATATATATATAATTTATATATATATATATATATATATATATATAATATTTTTCATTCGCGAGGGAATCATTGCGCCCTGCGGGCGAACGCGTGGCGGGAACGCTGAATCCCTTGCGCCTGCGGGCCGCACCGCGGGCGGGCGGGGACGGGCGGGACGCACCAGCCGGGTGCGGGTTGGCTGCCTTTGCGGGTGGGGGGCTCATGCTGAGCCCTGGTGGTTAGCCTTATGAACTAGTGAATTAATTATTATCTATTCTAAGTGAAATTAATAATTATTCCTCATTGTAAGTATTTATTAAATATGATATACACTTAGTAAAATAAAACACTTTTAATACAAATCAAATAACTTGTGCACCGCTTAACAGCTAAAATGACTATGATTTAAAATCGAGTTTGGGTCTGAAAAGTATATAAAACACACACCTTGCTCAAATACAAGTTTAAAGAAATAAGTTAATTTTCAAAAGACGATAAAATAATTTTCGACCAATCACATACGAGGCCATATAGAGATAAGGATTACCGCCCGACAATCACAAGTAGGAAAACATTCTCCTTTTTACCTCTAAAGGATCTCTTCCGTCCAGCCATTTTTAGTTTGAAAATATATTTATAAAAATAATAATAACAATGATTCTTGTCTATACTGGAATTACCTTTTGACCTGGAATTAGGATTAAATTAGCCCGTCTACAAAAAGGCTTATCCTAAATTTTAGGCCTAATTTTAGGCCTAAATTTAGGTTATTGCCCCACATTTTACAGAAAAAGGTCAGTTTGAAATTTATTTTAACCTGGAATTAGGCTTAAATCGCCTCGGTTAAAAAGGATTATCCTAAATTTAGACCTACAGTAGTTTATTTTCAACAACATTTTAACAGAGAGAGAGGTCAGTTTCGTATCTGTAACGAGTGCGGGTTGTTGTGTTTTCTCGTGATGGATTGTCAATGTACATAGATAATAATAATAATAATAAAGAAAACCCGAATTATTTTAAAAAACTTTTGAAATATTTTGACTTGTTTTTACCTTCATATATAAATGTAAGTGAATAATTGTTATTTTTAAATAAAACTTAGAATGATTTTAATAAAATACATGTTAGGTTAGCAGAGAAGAACTTATTTTGTTATTTTATACTTATTACATGGCTAAAGATGATGGTAAGGCAGTAAGTCAATAAGAACAAACGTGGCATAGCTTGATGTAGAGGGGTGCTAGGGCTGACCTTACGATTTACTTATTTATTGCTTTAAGGTACGTAATATATTTTTAATAAAATTTTAAGTAAAAAAAGTTTATTTTAAAACTTAAAATATAAAATTTATAAAAAAAAGTATTAACAGTTAATAATAAATTCTTCGTTCAAAGATAATGATTGATTTATTATAGAAGTTTTAAGAAACTTTGAAATAATTTTAGTTATTTTTGAATGAGTAATATAAATGTACGTGTTTTAATAAATTATACGTTATTTGTGTAAGTGAGTGTGCGTGGGTGTATAATATATATGTGTGTGTGTGTGTGCTGTGTGTGTGTGTTGGTGTGGTGCTTGGTGTGTGTGTGTAAAATCTGTGTGCAAAGTTAGTAAATCTGTTGTAGTAATCTGTGTGAAGTGTAAGTATTTCTGTGTGAGTGGTAAGTAAATCTGTGTGGTGAGTGTAAGTGTAAATGTCAGTGTCTATGGCAAATGTAGTGGTCTAGGGAACTGTGTGTATAAGTATATTATAATGTGTGTGGTGCCGCATGTTATTAAGTTGTAAATGTAAGTGTCTATGGTAAAATGTATGCCATAGTGAATGTGTGTATAATGTGCATAGTGAATGTGGTGTATATGGTGTTGGTGTGTGGTGTGTGGTGTGTGGTGTGTGGTGTGTGGTGTGTGGTGTGTGTGGGTGTGTGTTTGTTGTGTGGTGTGTGTGGTGTGTGTTCTAAATAATAATAACAATAGGCATGAAGCAAATAACACCTAAGTATAATAAAAATAAAATTAATAAAAATAATTAAAAATAATAATAAAAATAATATACATAATAATAAAAATAATAAACAGTTATTAAACAAAATAACACATAATGTTTAATAAAATATAATGAGTTAAAGCAGTAAAGCAGAAAGTTAAAACCGTAACGCAGAAAGTTAAAGCAGTAAAGGCAGAAAGTTAAAGCAGTAAAGTAGAGAAGAGTTAAAGCAGTAAAACAATGAGTTAAAGCCAGTAAAGCAGTAAAACAAAAGCATACTAACCCCCCCTTGGTGTTAGGTCACACTTCTATTGATACTGATTTAATGCTTTAAGGTATGTAATGTTACTAAATATATGAGTTAAAGCAGTAAAACATATGAGTTAACGCAGTAAAACATGAGTTAAAACAGCAAAGCAAACATATGATTTAAAGCAGTAAAACAGTAAACAAAAGCATATAATCCCCCTAGGTGTTAGGTACCACCTCTATTGATTTCTGATTTACTGCTTTACATCATCTTTAAAAAATTGTTTTTAATAAAAATGTTTAACTTCTAAAATTACGCCGTGGGTCAAAATTGGCCCATGGAAGACCAAAGGGTTGGTCGTGTGTTTATAACAT
Source organism: Trachelipus rathkii (assembly GCA_015478945.1). Lineage (NCBI taxonomy): Eukaryota > Metazoa > Arthropoda > Malacostraca > Isopoda > Trachelipodidae > Trachelipus > Trachelipus rathkii. The sequence goes on along the minus strand of JABUQX010052707.1, from coordinate 14,944 downwards.
GTGTGTATAAGTGTAAATGTAAGTGAACACTGTTCTATGGGTGGACGGTCAGTGTCATAGGTTGAATGTGTGTAATCAGTGTAAAAGCCTGGGTGATTGTATGTGTGTGGTGTTTGTGACCGCTGACACTGTATATAGTTGGTAAATGTAAGTTCTATGAGTAATATGCAAAGTGTCATAGTGAATGTGTGTATAAGTGTCATAGTGAATGTGTGTATAATAAGTGTCATAGTGAAGTGTTGTGTTGTGTGTTGTATAATAAACAGTATAAAGCACACACACCATTACACTAGTGTGTATGTGATATAAGTATATCAAGTGTCGTGTGTGTGTGATCTGTGATGTGTTGTGTGTCTGCTACGTGTGGTATCGATGTGTGTGTGTGTGTGGTGTGTTGTGTTTTGATGTGTGTGTGTGTGTGTGTGTGGGTGTGTAGTGTGTGTGTGTGCACGGATGGAAATAAAGTTAGGAAATGGACTTCCATACAGCGAATCCAGGCTTCCTACATGACGCTCAATGTTAGCACAGAAATATCCATACCACAAGGCCATAGGCATCTTTACCTGGATGACTTCAAGGCGGGCGTGAGGCCTAGTGCAGATGTACGGCAGCGGATTAGGTGTAAGGCTAGAGTCGTACGGTTTGTACGCTAGTTAAGGTTAGGTTAGGTTATACGTATCACCAGTGTGTTATAAGACATACAGCGCCTCTCACGGATACTCATAAGGTATACGGTTAGGTTAGGTCAGGTTTAGGTTGAGGGTTATGGTTTATCGGTAAGGTCAGGTTAGGTTGCATGGTCCTTTAAGGCTTAGGGGGTGCTACAAGCTTTTGGGTTATACGGCGCCATTATCCGAAGTCATATTAGGGTGCACAACATTTTAAAATCCGAAATACTCATAGGTCATACTAAGGTTATACATATTAATTTAATAATCATACTAAATATTCAAGACCTTAGGCTATAGGGTATTTAAAATCAGTAAAATTCAATTAAAGGTGATATCTATAACACTATTAAGGGGAGGGGATATAATGTATTTGACTTTTTGTCTTATTATTATATATTAGATCACTGATATAATTATATTTATATTACCTTAGTATACTATTATTTAACTTCATTATTTATTTTATATTTATCTGACTTTTAAACTCATGTTTTTTACTGACTTATATAATACTATTCAATATCGTTTTAACTTGAGCTTATTTATATATTATATATCTCTAACCATATATTCATTAACATTACAATACCTTAAAGCAGTAAATCAGTAATCATTAGAGGTGTCTATCTCATCATCCTTCTCAGAGGGGTCTCGGTCTCGTTTTTGCCTTCTATCTCTCTTGCTCTTCTCTTCTCTCTTCTTCGCTCTTCCTCTTACTCACTCTCTCGCCTCTCCGCTTGCTCTAGCTCGCGCTTTGTAGATTTTGGACAATACGTTTGCGACTGTTAAAAAGCTACGTGTTTTAGTTCGCTGGATCGAAACCTTAATACTACATAAGACATAATTAAAATAAAATCATTATGTAAATAAGTCTTTACGTGCTATGTGACCTTAATACTTTACTAGTTAAAATAATTCAAAATTATATAACAATAAGCTAAATGCACTTTCAATTTATATTTCATTAAATAACTGAATAACAATGATAGTCATTGTCTTCAACGTTGACTTGTACGGTTCGAAATTTCAACAGTTTCGTTTTCTCACGTGGCCATTTCTCTATATACAGAGAGCATCCTTATAACGCTATAAATAAATTTAACAATAGGATTAATATAATTCCACAATAATCACTCGTAATTAATAAAAGTAAATTCTTAAACATATAAAATAATTGTTTAAATATATATTATCTATAAATAGTTTTAAAACATACATTAAATTAATTGTTATGCTCAATATATATAATATTTATCTTAAATAGTGTCTCAAATTATTTTATTTATTTTTATTATTATTTTTTTCATATATTATAATTATTCTTATTTCTCGTAGTTTATGTCTTATAGTAGTGTATTGTGCTTATCATAATTATCTCTATTTTTTATTGGTTATTAAGCTATTATTTCTAGAACACAGACACAAATGTTACACACACACTCACCACCACGTACAACAACACAACACACAACAACTACCACAACACGCACATGCAATCCCACACTACTCTCTACTTACCTACATACTTTCTACAAATCTTACTCACATCATTTCTCACTATGATACTTTCTATCTCATCCATCACATCTTTCTCCTCCTATCTCGTACACTTACATTTCACTCCATAGACCATCTCTACAATTTTACCACTTTCTACACATCGGCTCATCCACACTACTACATCTTCCACTATCTTCGTCTCATCACTTTACTTCCATCACCATCTTCTCTATACACTTACATTTGTCCATAGCATCTTCATTTTACACTCTTATCTCAACCTACAGTATTTTCTACTTCTAACCTCACATCTCTCTCTCCCTCTCTCTTCTCAGATCTCTCTCTTCTTCTCTCTCAACAACTCACATCCATCTCTGTCTATCTCTCAACTTCACTCATCTCTCATATATATATAATATATATAACTAACAGATATTTACTTATTCACATACTTGCTACTACGATTTAAACTACAATTACTCATCACTATCATCACTCACACACTAACTATATATATTATATATTATAATATATATATATATTATAATATTAATAATATATATATATATTATATATATATATATATAAATTATTAATTAATTATTATTATTATTATTTATTATTATTATTTTATTATTAATTAATTATTATTTTATTATTATTATATTATTATTATTATAATTATTATAATTATTATTGGGAAGCAAACCGCGGACTTGCTTTTATAAACCTGGAAATTAAATTTATATTCTACTAAGTCGTACCGCTGGAGGTGTGGTTAAAAGGTCCGCGGTTTGCCTCGGTAGTGAGAGGTCGAGTTCTATTTTGATTTATGACCGATGGGGAACTCGAATATATAAAGACGGTGAGGCATGAGGTGGTAAGGAAGTTTAAGCACAGATGGAAGGGATGGTGAAAATTCGTGAGTAGCGACCACTGGTGCGGGCTGTGTGGTGTGTGTGTGTGCGTGTAGGTGTATACAAATATAATATATGTATATATTATATAATTACTATATTATATATATATATATTATATATATATATATAATATTATATATATATTATTATATATATTATATATATATATATATATATATATATATATATATATATTATATATATATATATAATATATATATATATATATATATATATATATATAAAAAGGAATCCGCGGAACTTGTTAAAAAACGCGACGATGGCGTGGACGATGAATTTGCGATTCATCCCGACGAACGCGACGATGAATTTGCGATTCATCCCGACGATGAAAATAAATTAACAAAACGCAATATAAAACAAAATGGCGGACGCAATGAAAAAACAACAAGGTTGACACCATTAAAAAAAGGGCCATGAAAGAACATGAACAAAATAAACTACACAAACTTAAAAATAACTAACTAACGTATCTGAAAAAAAAAAAAAAAAAAAAAAAAAAAAAAAAAAAAAAAAAAAAAAAAAGAGGGTTCTCAAAAAATTAGGGTTCTCAAAAATGGACCGTAGAATACAAAAGGTCAAATATTCAAAAAGGGGGTTCTCAAAAATTAGGGGGGGCAAAATAGGGGGGTGACACGTACGACGGATGCTCCACATCCGGCTGGCACACACCTTCTTCGAAGGGGGTGACAAAAAATTACGCGTGCCAAAAAAGCCCTCAGGTAGGTTCCTGGCTGGGGAGCTCTGCGGCGGCACATCGGTGTCCAAAATCCCTACATATATCACATATATATATATATATATATATATATATATATATATATATATATATATAGTATATATATATATTATATTACCATATAATTAATAAATATTCTATTTATAAAATATGCATTAGTATATAATATATATTATATATATATATATATATATATATATATATATATTATATATATATATATATATATATATTTGAGAACACCATAAAGAAAGAAGGTTAAAGGCAGAGTTACGAAAAGACAACCATAAGTAAAGTGATTGTGAAAACCCGTGAGAGAACGGGGTCGAGTGCGGGGCATAGTAGCCTCAAAAATCAAGCACTAAGGATAAACGAATCACTCTAAAGAAGACTAGAAGGAATCGAGCGAAAAATCAGTAGAGTCTCAGATAATAGGAATCTTCATTTGGATTCATACGAAGCAAGGCGAAACAATTGAGTTCAAACGTGGAACTGGAGAAGGAAGTGTGCTCCTCAGAAGAAGGGAGTCTGTTCCTCGTTGACCAAGGATACGAGTCGGCCTGTCTTCAGGGTTGATAAGGTTGTTTCAAAATTGCGTTTCGAGGCAAAGCACCTTAGTTCATTGGGACAGGATTGATTGTCGGTAAAATATCTAGTCAATTGTAAGTTATTTTTGTCGTATTTATACTGAATTTAGCAAATATCGAGGTAAAATAGTTTCTTATATATAAAAAGAAAACAGGTATACATTTCTGCTCTTAAAACTGTGAAATATTGCTATGACGAAGCAGGTATAAATTATTATTGAGTTTGGTGTGATCATTTATTTTGGAAAAAGTCTGATAAGTTTACGAATTGAAATTGCTGCGTAGGTAAAACTTATTTTAATATTTATTTAGACGAGTGTATTATGAGAATTAGAGAAGCTTTTTATTATTATTGAATATTGGAAGTGTTTTGTTATTTTAAATATATATTAGAAAATCGAGTTTATATTAAAACCCTCCTCTCCATATTGCAATATAAAGGATTATTAAAAAGTTAAAAATTAGAAGAATATATTAAAGGATAACAATTTGGTTAACATTTTAAAAGGCCATTTTGTTACAATATATATGTATATATATATATATATAATATATAATATATAATAATACTTATATCATAGCAACTATCATATATTTATTTATACACTCAATATCATTCTTCTTCTTAATATATATATATATATATATATATATATATATATATATATATATATATATATATATATATATTATATTATATATATATATATATATATATATATATATATATATATATATAATAATAATAAAAATAATAATAATTATAAAAAGAATCATATTATATATATATATATATATATATATATATATATATATATATATATATATATATATATAGGACCTTATCTTGTTTTACGACTCCGTCAGAATTTTTTTTCGTTTTTTTTCAATTTATTTCTAGTATATGATCCTAACAATCAATTTAAGTGGTAACGGACATGATTCAAAAATATATAGGACCTTTTCCGTTTTACGACTCCGTCAGTTTACTAAATTTTTTTTTTTATTTGTATATTGCTAGTATATGATACTAACAATGGATTTAAGTGGTGACGAACATCTTTAAGTTCAAGAAATATTTTAAATATTTTTAAAAAAAATTTTTAGTAATATTTTTTTTTTTTTTTTTTGGTGTCTTTCAAACTAAAGGAATACCCAAGAGTAAACCACCAAGATGGCAGGAGTCGGGGTCTCTCAGCCTTCCGGGGAACTACAGGGTAGGACTGTTTCCCCCTCCGGGGGGGGCTCGGAACCCCATATCTTTGTTTGGGTGTCGCGGGGTTCCCGCCGCCCTACGGGGTATGGAAAAACGTCCTAACTACCGTTCCCTGTCGGCTATCAATCCCCAACATATATATATATATATATATATATATATATATATATATATATATATATCTGTACCGTATGTTTATATATCTGTATCTTCTATATACTCTTTCATATATAATATATATCTCGAGCCCCCTAATATATATATATATATATATATATAACACTTTGTAATCAGCTTTATACGCTGATTCCAAATACGTAATTGGTTTTTCTGTAAAGGTGTCGTACTTTTCGAGATATTTCATTTTGAAAAAATATTTAACATAAATGTGATTTTTTAAAAATTATTTAAAATATCTCTGGAACTTTTGAGTCATGTCCGTTACCACCAATTCATTGTTGGTATCATATAGTAGCAATATATTAAAAAAAACAAAATAAAATCAAAACTGGCGGAGTCGTAAAACAGAATAAAATATATATATATATATATATATATACATATATATATATATATATATATATATATATATATATATATATACCTACCTTTCGTTATATACTACTATATATATATATATATATATATATATGTATATATAAAAGTTGGTTAAATTGTATGGGACGATGCTGAATGTTAACCACACCTAAACGTCAATTTTTTTACTGCATTTCATTTGACATTTTTCAATTTCAGACTTACTCAATTTGAACCATGGAAAGATACACAATGGAGCAACGTGTTAAAGTTATTCAGGCTTATTATGAAAATGGGCGTTCAAATCAAAATGCATATCGTGCACTTCGTGATTTTTTTGGTCAATTTAATCGTCCAAATGTGCGTACAATCGGAAAAATCGTGAAAAAATTTGAGCAAACCGGGTCTGTAGGAGATTTGAAAAGACCAGTGCATGCTCGTACAGCTCATACTGCAGAAAATATTGCTGCTGTTCGCGATAAAGTGGCTGAGGAGCCATCCACTTCAACTCGTCGTCGTGCCCAACAATTGCACCTCTCACGCTCGTCGTTGATGAACATTATGCATAAAGACTTGCATTTAAACGCTTACAAGGTGCAATTGACTCAAGAACTAAAGCCTCTTGACCATACAAAACGTCGTCAATGGTCAGAATGGTGGCAAGAAATGGCAACAGTGGATGATCAATTTTCGAAGAAAATCATCTTCAGTGATGAGGCACATTTTCACCTCACTGGATTCGTCAATAAGCAGAATTGCCGCATTTGGGCGAATGATAATCCAAGAGTGATTGTCGAAAAACCAATGCACCCACAAAGAGTGACTGTTTGGTGCGGTTTATGGGCTGGCGGCATCATCGGGCCGTATTTTTTCCAAAATGAGGCCGGTCAGGCAGTTACTGTGAATGGTGTTCGCTATCGTGAGATGATAACGAACTTTTTATGGCACGAATTGGAAGGTATGGATGTGGACGATATGTGGTTTCAACAGGACGGTGCCACTTGCCACACAGCTAACGAAACAATGGCTCTTTTGCGCGACAAATTCAATGGCCGTGTTATCTCACGTGGTGGCGATGTCAATTGGCCGCCAAGATCATGTGATTTGACACCGTTGGACTTCTTTCTTTGGGGTTATTTGAAAGAAAAGGTGTACGTCGATAAGCCAGCAACAATTCAAGAGCTAAAGGATGAGATAATTCGGCACATTAACGGCATAGAACCTCAATTATGCCTCAGCGTCATCGAAAATTTTGACCATCGGATGGAGGTGTGCCGCCGAGGTCGCGGCGGCCATTTGGCCGATATTTTGTTCCATACATAATTGAACCATACCATATTATCATAATAAAAAAAATGACAATAAATTCCTAAGTAATTTGTGTTTTATTCAAAATCAACATCGGCCCTTAAAATTTAACCACCCTATATATATATATATATATATATATTACCTCCAGACATATAATGATATGTATGTATGTGTATATATATATATACTAATAACATATATAACAACATAAATATATATATATATATATATATATATATATATACTAACTAACTGCTATAAAAATTTATCTAATATATATATATATATATATCAGTAAATCTGATATAATTATGTCAAAATGACAAATAATTTGATCTCTAAACAAATAATGATTTGTGGACAAGAAGCCGTTAGGGTCATTTGAATTTTTTAAATTTTAAATTTTAATTTTTTTTATAATTTTATTAATAATATTAATAATAATAATAATAATAATAATTATAATTATAATTATAGTCAAAATCAAAATTATAAGAATAATATTTATTATTACATGTATATATATATATATATATATATATATATATATATATATATATATATAAGTATATATGTATCTATATGTATAATATATATACGAGGACCCTTTATATATATATATATATATATATATATATATATACTATATATATATACTGTAACATATAACATGATATAATATATAATATAATATGTAATAAAAGAATAATAATCATAACAATAACAATAATAATGTAGCCAATAATATGTATATATATATATATATATATATAATATATATAATATATGTACATATATATATACATATATATATATAATAATAAATATATAATATAATAATATAATAATATATATATATATATATATGTTGCTATTCTATATAATAACAATAATATATATATATAATAACCCAATAACATAACATAATAGCATATATATCATATATCAATAATATGTATGTATGTATGTATCTTTATAATATGTAATAATAACCTTGTATATATATGTAACAACCTTTGCTATATAATATAACAACAACAACAATAACAGCCAATAGCCATGTATGTATAATATATACACTCTGCAAATGTATTGCAAGAGCATATTCATATATCACTTTAAGAAGATGAAGTCGCCGTAAAACGGAATGAACGTGGTTGTACCTTGATAAATTAACACACGTGGTTGGCCTTACATTTTGCATGAAGATGTCCGTGATACTCACATTTCTCTGGAGGGCAAAGCCTTCCTTCGCAGATCATTAAGCTTATTGCCGATAAAACCCGAAGAGACCAAACGCAAAGTTTGTTTGAAAATCGTTATAAAGTAAATACGAAATAATATATTCTGACTTATACTTAGTTGAAGGGAAATATTCAAACATAAAAACACACAAAGCAGTCTTGCACATATGTAATATGTAGTAATAACCAATAATAATATATTGTAACAATAACCAACATAATAATAACGCATATAATATAATATAAATATGTAATATGTATATATAATAATAATATAACATAATATATATATATACATCATATATTCTTCTTCTTATATATATATGTATGTAATATGTATGTAATAATAATAATAATAATAATAATAATAATGAAATAATAATAATATGTGTAATAATAATAATATACATATTAATAATATATAATAATAACATAGCATAATAATATATATATCTATGTAATAATATGTATATGTAATATATAATAATAATATATAACTAACTATAATAACAATAACAATATATAATAATATACATATATATAGCATATATATATAATATATATACATATATATATAATAATATATATAAATAAAAACACACATAATTTGTTTATATATATATATATATATATAACCTATCACTATATATATATATATATATATATATATATATATATATCCTTTATATATATATATATGATTTTTTTTTCGCATGGTTATAGGGCGACAGGGCTAGCAACGGTCCTTTCCTTTTTGCTTTTATTACTCTTTGACCAACGTTAGAATCTTATGCGCCTAGAAACAAGACCCTCTGGAGAGCTCTGGGAGAACGAGTTTTGAGGCCTAATGGAAGAAAGATGATAGTTCTACTGAAAGGGCGAAACCCTACCTGAGTGTTAACTCGAGGACTGGCGTCGGAAATTATTGAGCCGAGAAATGGTTTTCTAGAGTGATCTAGGGTTAAGCGTTTCGGACCAGAAGAAGATGCTGGTCCACCTGACAGGGCGAAAGCCCCTTCTGGGAGTTGTTATAGATTATATATATATATATATATATATATATATATATATATATATATATATATAACAGCCTTCTTCCTTATAACAGCCAACATATCATATACTATATATGTAGTATTATAATATAATAATGTAATAACATATATATGTATGTATACTATACCAACCAGCATAACTCTTTATATATATATGATTATATAGTAAAAATATATAGTAACAATAATAATAATATAATATGTAATATGTATGTTAACTTAATATAATATATAATATAGCAATATTTACTATTTGAAAAAAGATAAATCTTCTTATATGTAATAATATAATATATGGATAACAATAATATAATATAATAATAATAATATCTAATAATAATATGTAATAATAATAATATATATATATATAATAACTCAATAATAATATAATATATGTATAATATATATATAATATATATATAATATGTATATACATAGGTACTTTAATGCATAGGGTGATCGCTAACGCACCTCCACCTCGAAAACGTAGTCCGCTAACGCTCCTCCGCACCTATTCGATCATCAAACCTCCGCTATCGCAAGTCCGCACCTCCGCAAGTCTTCCGCTTATAATTGCAGACTTCACAAAGGTTTAATATTAATTACTATATATATATATATATATATATATATATATATTTACATAATAACTTTGTATATATATTTTTCTAAATATATATAAAAAAAAACCTTTATATCTATATATATATCTTTCTTTCTGCTATATTTGAATTTTTACAGAATTAGAATTTAGATATTGCACTGTTATTATAGTAACTTGTATAATTAGTGAAGTTATAGATGAAGGGTTAATGGCCATTCAGAGTCTATAAAATTAATTTAAATGTTATTTATTATATATGGTACCTTTAAGGATGTTGAGAAATTGGTTTTGGAAGTTTAATTATTAAAAAACAAGTCTTAGACTAAAAGTATAATTAGCTATAAACTTAAAATAAAAATTATTTTTCTTTATTATAACTAATAAGAATTCTTAATAAGCAAACTATACTCTCATTTTTCAAAAAAGTGCGGAACAAAAGAGCGGAAACTTTTTTTGATCCGCTCGTGCAAGTCCGCTAATTTCCTGACGTCTCCGCACCTCCGCTAGTCCGCACCTATTCTGTTAGCCCGCTCGGAGCGGACTGGCGGACTAGCGGACTAAAGGAAGTGCCACCTCTGATATATATATATATATATATATATAGCATATATATATATATACATATATAATAACTATATCATATATATATATATATACCTTATATACTAACTATATATATATATATATATATATATACCATATATATATATACTGGTTCGAGTGACAGCACATGTTAGCAGCGAAGTGGCATAGTTCGCATTTATTTTGATGTGTATTCCTTAATTATATATATAATTATCAATAATATATTGTTTTGATCATTTCCTCGCATTCGCTCTAGATAAAATCACTTTGGTTGGGGGATTACCTTAATAAGAACCTATTCTTTATAAGTGAAACAGCGGATAATTTTTTTAATTAACTTTCAAGTAATTAATGTTTTTGTTTAATTAAATTTCAAATTCTGGGAAAAGAAACTATACTTTTTCATTCTTAAGTCTTTCTTTGCTTTATTATACACACAGTTAACCTAGACGATAAACTCGCTCGCGCTTTGCACACACACACACACACACACACACACACACACACACACACACACACACACACACACACACACACACATATATATATATATATATATATATATATATATATATTACTATATTGTTTTATATATATATACTATATATATATATATATATATATATATATATATATATATATATATATATATATCTGTCCTCGCTTCATACTATCTTATATTTTTATATATGTTATATGTATATATATATATATACTCTTACTATATATATATATATATATATATATATATATATATATATATATAGCATATCAACTAACATACCTATATATGCTATATATATATATATATTACTTACTATATTGTCTTATTGTCCTCCTTCAGGAAGGTCCTGGTCATGTAGAAAACCACGACCTGTCATGCGTCTCCACTCGGCTCCATCTTCCCACAGTCTTCTCTCTTATATTCCCTCCACCGTAGGCAGCTCACATCTCATCAACGAATCTCGCACCGACTCCCTCCATCTCTTCCTTGGTCTCCCTCTGAGTCTTCTTCCATCCGGCGTCCAGTCACATCGTTTCTTCGCCAGCCTGTCCTCCTGCATCCTTTCCAAATGTCCCACCATCAGCTTCTTGCCACATCTATCCTCCTCACCATAGGTGTCACTTCCCTTCTTACTTGTTCGTTTTTTATTCTATCTTTCTTTGTTTTTCCAATTATTGCTCTGAAGATCTTCATCTCCGTTGCATGTATCCTATTTTCATGCTTTTTGGTAGTTCAACATGTCTCTGCACCGTATAGCAATATAGGTGCTAAAATTCCTTCGTAAATACTTCTTTTAACCTCTACACCCATATATTGGTCCTTCCTCAGAGGATACAAAACTACTTGCCATTCCTCCCAACATCACTATCCTATACGTGATCTCTGCATCATACCATCCGTCTTCCGTACATATTCCACCAGGTATTTAAATTCTTTAACTTTCTTCAAGCTTTCTCCATTTACCATTACCCTCCCCCTCTCTGCTTACAATCTTCATTTCTGTTTTCTCAATGTTCGACTTTTTTGTAGTCCCTTTTGCTCCAGGTTTTTCCGCGAAATATCCCGTAATTCTCTCCATTCCTTCTCACCACTTTCACTCCCACACCGCCGCATATCACGTTCATAGCTTGTGGTGTCTCCCTCCATTACACTCCTCTTTAGCTCCTCCTCAATGACTTTCATCCGATATGTTATGAACAATGAAGGTGACAAAACGCTTCCCTGTTTCAGCCCCTTCGTCACCTCAAACTATTTTTTTCTTTTTATATCATGTTCTCACATTGGACTTTGCCACTTTGTACATGCTTTTCAGTGCATCACACATACCTACCCACTCCATATTTCTCTTCTTATACAGAACATATATATATATATATATATATATATATATATATATATATATATATATATATATATATATATATATATATATATATATGTAATGTATAACTAATATATATATGCAACTCAACTGTAATAATAATATTGTATGTAGTAATAATAATATAATAATATAAATAATATAATATGTAATATAAATATATATGTAATAATAATAATATCATATAATAATAATATACATAATAATATAATATAATACTTAATAATAATAATATATATAATAATAATATATAGTATAGTAATAATAATATAATAATAATAATAATATATAATATAATAATAATATATGTGTATAATAATATAATAATAATAATATCATATATATATATACCTTATGCTCCAATAATATGCTCTTCAATAATAATACATAATGTATGTAATAGTATAATAATAATAATATGTATATGTCTATATGTCATAAATCATCATCATGCGTATTATGGTTTTGATCACGCGCATGTATAATATAATAATAATAATAATAATATGTATGTAACCATAAATATCTTCTACTTAATGACAATAATGTAATATATGTATATGTAATAATAATAATAATATGTAATATACATATGTAATAATAATAATATATATATATATATATGTATATATAATAATATAATAACCAACAATAATAATATATATTATATTGTATATATGTGTATATAATAATAACCAATAATATATCATGTAATAATATATATATATATATATAATATATATATATATATATAATATATATATAATATCATATCTTTAACTCTTTCTTTCTTTATCATAATAATATGCTGTTGCTGCTATGTATAGCCCTTGCAACAACTTAGCCATATATGTAGCGCTCATATAGCAACCAGCAATATAACAATAACATAATATGCGCGCCATACAACCCATATACTGCAACAATATATATGGCCACATATGTACATATGTAGCAATAACCAGCGCCGCCATATATACATACATCGCTATATGCGCTGTTGCTTCTTTCTGTAACAACATAACGCGCCCATGCATATATATATATATATATGCTGCTGTATATATATATATATATAGAGAGAGAAGAGAGAGAGAGAGAGGAGAGAGATAGTCACAAAGAAGCAAGGGGGACCAGGGTTAGATCCCCAATTCGGATCCTAGGTTGTAATTCACTTAACGAAGTCTCTCTCCTATAATAGGGCAATGCCCGTGAGGTGTGAACTTCACTTTAAAAACAATATATATATATATATATATATATATATATATATATATATATATATATACCACTTATATATATAGCAACATATTTATATATATATATATATAGTTCTTGACCTATTGAAATTTCAATAGAGTAAAACGAATAAAGTGGTATTTTGTGAGCTTATTTCCTTGACATCAAAGCACATCTGTGACCTCAACTTCATTTATATATATAATATGTATATATCTAATAATAATAATAATAATAATATATATATAATATATATATATATAATGTACTATGTATAACTAACTCTAATAATAATATATAATAATAATAATATATATAATAATATATTTTAATATTTTCTATATAAAATCTTTTTTTGTTTATGCAAGAGGATTTATTACACTAAAAAAATTTAATAGATTATATATATTTAATAATAATAATAATATATAATATATATATATATGTATATATAGCATATATATATATATATATATATCATAATAATATATGTATGTAGTAGCAATAACTCAGCTCGCTCGCTAACTCTTCTTCTATACTATATATATATATATTACATCACTTACCACCACTCACGGGCAAAGCTCTATTCTAGGAGCGGTATAATAAACTAAAATTGTAACCATCTAACGTAAATTTCGTAGTTGATAACGCCAACACAAAATTTGTGATTGCAGTCACTACACCTTCATGCTACAAGCGATGTAGTAAAGGTAAAGGAGGTGGTTCACGATTGATCAGTTCCCACTAGTACTTGCCGTTGGGTACTTATAGAAAGAGAGAAAAAGCCCCAATATCGCGTCGCAAAAGATAATTGAGTCGCTTGGTG
>JABUQX010052706.1:50000-76890 GCA_015478945.1 Trachelipus rathkii | reverse complement strand
CACTCAAGATAATGACTAATCGACTGTGATCCTCTAGAAACTAAATACATTCTTATTTCTTATTATATTTTATAATTTTTATAAATTTTTTTATAGAATTTAAAACAGCTTCATCTTAGGAAAGTGCATGTAATCCCCTTTAACTCATTAATTGTAAGGTGATTGTAAGTAACACATCTTTATATACCTTAATAGAAATTCAGAGACTATTAAATTTGCAGTTAAATAGATATAATTAAATGAAACACTTCCTCGTGCACATATGGGCCAGTTGTTACAAATCTGTAACGGCTTTATTAACTAAGATTTTAAATTTTGAGAGGAGGAATGGTCACCGTATCCGCAATAATATTGTTATTTTATTTTTGTTTTATTCTCATATGGAAAATCTTTTTCCTCTTTTTTTCTCGTTTTAAATTGTTTCCTAAGTCCCGGAAGGTCGTCCACTAAATAATGTTTTTACTAGTCTATGGATAATTCTTTGAGATATATTCTCGGGGCTTGTTCTGTTGCGCTTAGTATGTCTTGTGTTTTAGGATCACGATGTTATCGAGTGGTTTCTCACATGCGTTTTACTGTCTCTATCTCACTAAATTCTTTATTATATCGTTTATGTTTTCTTATTTTCATTTTCATCATTATCGGGCCATATGCCTTTTTTTTTATTTTTTATTATTTCTTTTTTGTTTCAATTTGTTTTCATCGTAACCTGGGTTTATTTGTTTTATTTTATATTGACTTATCCATATTTTGTTTTTACATTTTCTTCTTATTACTTTATTAGCCTTTTTCCTTATTTCTCTTCACTTTCAATTTATCTAATTTTCTCTTAGTTTTATAAACGATATGAATATACATGTTTTTGCATCTTCATTATATGTCATTATCACTACTATTTATTTACTCTATTTTTTAAAGCCTTAATTTGTTTTCGTCTTAATTTTGTTACTACGTCAGCATTAGTTGTTTAATACCTATAGGTAATGCTTCATAGTTACTTTTATTATAATCATGTATTATTATTTTTTAACTCTCTTAAATATACATCTTTATGATTTAACAGAAGTGACATCAGATTCTTCTTTCTTTCTACTGACCTCTGCATCACAAACATAATTTCTTATCAGTTTGTTGCCTGATTGTTATAGCTGTTTCACACGCACCGCGTTTTCTATAGTTTTTATTAAATAAAAATTACAATACTCAGTAGCGAAAGACGAATCCACAACGGAGCCAATAAATTTTTCAGTTATCTGAAGCTAGATTTTGATTTGTAATCTTGAGTTCTAAATACAATAGATTTGACAATAACATTGAGTAAACATTGAGTAGAACAGTTAATAACACCAAAATATTTTCGTCCACTTAGCTAAGTGGCATATGAATTTGGGTCACTTTCAGTTTAAATGCACCTGCTATCTTTGATATTTTTCAAAAATGCGATTTTTTTTTAAGATTATGGATGTTAGTGCTAGGAATGCCAACCTAAGAGATTATGGTCGCGTTGGAAGTCGAGGAGTTTTGTAAGTATAAAGAGTATTTATGTGATTATAAACAACATATTATCCCATACCCAATCTAT
Organism: Trachelipus rathkii; assembly: GCA_015478945.1. Taxonomy (NCBI): domain Eukaryota; kingdom Metazoa; phylum Arthropoda; class Malacostraca; order Isopoda; family Trachelipodidae; genus Trachelipus; species Trachelipus rathkii. The sequence goes on along the minus strand of JABUQX010052706.1, from coordinate 75,308 downwards.
TTTACTATAATATATTTGGTTTGTACCTCTTTATTTAATCACATAATTATATACATATCATACATCACATATTACTAAAGATCCTCATAGGAATTTGTGAGTATGTAATATATAAAATGTTTTCGCCTTTTTTTTCTCTTTATATGAGTTTATATAGTACTATATTAATTAATATAACTAATATATATATAGACTAGTCCATTATTTACAATTTAAGCTATACAACAAAAGTAGTAGAATTTATAGTTATATATAATATGAATATATATTAATATATATATATTATTATATAATATATATATTATATATATATATAATTATTTTTATAATATATATATATATATTATAAATCTATATATATATATATATTAATATATAATTATAATATATACTATATATATGTACTGCTTTCTATGTTGAAATCAATAATATTAACATAGGTCAATGATTATGCCTTTTCCAGACGCAATGGACTACAGACTGCAAGAATAAGTTCTTCAGTGTTATTGAAGGAGTGACTGAAGAATTTCAGTCTTACCAAGATTGAGAGGGAGAGACCTAATGAACGCGTTCATTAATATGGAGCAGGGACACTAGTATTTTAGACATTACCTGCACGTAGTGCGCGACAAATTGGGGCCACGATAATGAAGGACATGAAGGAATCTAGAGGAATCGGACATATCGTGCGAACGTTCTTCAAAACAGGTCGCGACGTACATCCACGTTATCTAACAGTTTCTCACGCGATAGAACGTACGGAACATGAACTATGAACTGCTCATAATCATAGTTTAACCGGAGAATTGACACACGACACTGAATATTCGTAAAAGATGGAACTACACCATCCATATTCCTTACGACCCATCCGATCTAAGGGTGATTTAATAACATATATGTAAGTGTACGCAGAATACATTTTATACTAGATATGAACCAGCTTACTAATAAACTACCAAACACTAACAGTAAAGTACGTATAACATAGATTTAACGCAGGTACTAGCCTTATCGTAACAGCATACATTCAAACGATATTTAGAGTAATTGGTCGATATACGGTATAAATCTTCACTGACTTAGAAAAAACTATTTTCGTGTGTCATAGGTGACTAACGGGCTAGTCATATCTACCATTTAATGGAGATCTAAAATAAACTAAGATATATAGTAACCTACAGCTTATATATATAGACGATAGAGATAAGAAGAAGCGAGCCATGATCACCCTTTATGCTAACTTTGGAGCGGGGATTGTAACTTTTATATACAGTGGTGCAGAGCTCTAGCTACACTAACTGGGAGATTTACCTCCGCATGCGTATAATATATCTGTGATAATTCTTGAGGAGGTTTATGCCCTCTGTTAGTAAGCATATCATTCATGACACAAAGAGATATAGTGGTATATATGATTACACGATAATAGTCCCATACTCCATAGAGGCTCAATAGACGTAGTTTCATGAGTGTTTCGCCTGAAAAATGATAACCGCATGATTAGAATAAGATCTCTAGCATATGGCCAAGTAAAAGTACCTTCGAATCTGAACCTAGATCGAAAATAGTGTATGGGCAATTCAGATCTGGAGTATAAGAGACTAGAGGTGATGCCCAAGAAGAAATGAAAATAGAAGATACTATATGGAAGATCATGCCCAGAAGAATCATGAGCGCAATTTGTTGAGAGAAATTTTACAGCGATATATTGATGAATTGTCTCACCTTTTTAATCTACTCCCAACACAAGACATACAAAAATTTATTATTAGCATTGATACAACAGATCATGATATTCTATTGTATTTCACTGATTCTGATAATAATTTATAAATTTATTATATATAATTATTCATTCTATTAATTAATTATTTATTTATTATTTAATATTTATATATATAATAACTATATATTATTATTATACAAATATATATATATATATAAGTTGCCATACTATATAATTAATAGCTATACTAATACTATATAATATATATACTCTACTGCATCACTAATATAAATATAAATATATCCTATCTTCAATATTAAATCCCGATATTCTGGCTCTCTCCTGTTTGCCTCCACCTTAATAATAATAAATAATATACAATATAATATATAAATGTTCTATAGCATCACACATATACTAATATGTATGTCTAATTACTATATAGTATCTTGACTTATTATCCTACTATAATCATATTACTCAGTGATTTTGGTAGCATTGTAGGTACCGATGGCTTTGTAATTACAGTATATGTTAGGTATGTATAATTCCTTCAGCTCAACATGCTACTGTATACTTTTATTACGTAGATTATATCCCATATATTATTATTATATAGGAAAATTTGGAACTTGTGGAGAAAGGTTTTTGTAACCTTAGAAAGCAAATTCAAAATGGACTCATGTTTGGCGTTCCTGTTGTTGTGGCGATTAATTCTTTTTCGTAAGTGCTTATATTATTTTTATTATTTTTTTTTCTTTTTAGTTAAATAATTTAGCTATATTTTCTGTAATATTTTGACTATTGTTTAATTGAATATATTTTTTTTCTAATTTTTTTGTTGATTTTTATTAAAGTTAATAAATTAATATCAATATGATTGAAAATGTCGTCTTGAAACTAAAATTAGGAACGTTTTATATAAATTAATAGTGTCAGTGGTACAACTGTAGAGCGACTGAGTCGTGAGAGAAAGATCAAGGGTTTGATCCCTCTTCAGTGTCCTAGGTAGCAATAACTTAGTTCAGTCCTTTGCCAGAATAGTTTAAAAGAAAATAAATGGGTATGTGGGATTTTAGTGCTAGAATATATTAATAGTTTATATTATTTCAGTTATGTATTTTTCTTAAAGGCAATTATTATTATTGAACGATTATCCCCATAAATATATATAATATCAGAATACCTGTTGCATATTAACTTTAAAACTCGCATACTATTTCTCATCCTTAAAATTTTAGCTTAACTAACAGATCGTTACATAAATCACAGTATATCCACTCTTCATAGGTTTAATGTTATTATGTGTATTAATAACTGGAGTTAGTGAAATCCTTGTGTTCATCTGCTGAAGCTTTTGATGCGGTTGTATGTACTCATTCATATTATGTTTGTAGATTTCACTTTGCAATATATATTATCTCTAGAAACTTTATTTTCCATATATGATTTTCTCTTGTACCAATTTCAGAACTGACACTGCTAACGAACTGGAGTTAGTGAAATCCTTGTGTTCATCTGACGAAGCTTTTGATCGGTTAATTGTGTTTATTGTTTTTGAAAAAGTTTATTCTAATATAAAGTTTTTATTTTAATTTTAGAGCAATCTATTGTTTTAATCCAGGTTAAGTCTAATCTACTTTCTATATATATATATAGATATCTAAGACCGAATTTATTCGTTCTTCAGTTATGATATTTTTCATATTAATATATCTTTTATTTATCTTTTCAATTAAACATTATTATCTCATGGTTTAGGCTCCCTTATCTATTTGTTTATTTATTTACTTTAATATATTAGTAAAAAACAATTTAGTTTAATATAATAAATAAATACGTAAATAAAATAATAATTTATCTAATAACAAATAATTAACCTATAGTTTCTATTAAATATCACTTTTTAAACCATATATTATATCTGTATAACATTATTTATTATTAGTCACTATATGTATTAATTTATAGTATAATTTATAAATATTTTATATTATATTATCATATTAATTAATAAATATTATTATTATTAGTTGCATATACATATATAATCTATATCTTTCTAGATCTTGTACATAAGTATACTGGTTTAAATGTCATCATAATACTTCCATGTACTATTATATGATGATTTTAACAAATATGTAAATATTAAAATAGGACTCAAATCAATATTTTTTTTATAACATACTTGACTTCTCAACGAAGACAGCTTACAGTTTTATCTTCGGGTGGGCAAATAGCCAAAGGCATCTAACTGAACAAAATTATTGTTTAACATATATTCCGCCCTAAATTTCACTTCTAACGTACACTACGCATTATATGGTAATAGAAATAGGATCTGTTTGCATCGCCGAATACCACGATCATCCTACAAATTTGTCGTAAAATCGATGCAACCTACATTGCGTGGTCATCGACTGCGATACCTGACGCCCGATTAAGACAAATGTTAATCTGTTCAAGACACACACGACATTATCGACGTGGAGATAATAATGTTCTAGTGAGTCCAACAACATTTTGTCTTCATAGATATATATTATAGCTTAGGTAATGACATCTGAAACATAACGTAGGCCATAAGCGAACTAGCGTACTACCTCTCTATGACTCTGCGTTATTGTACTAGTGAGTTTATAGAATAAGTAGTTTGTTAGAGCCAGAGAGAGAGGACACCTTACATCCAACACCACACAGCACATCACATCACTTATCTACTCACAATGATTCTACACATCAGAGAGCTAACACACATATAATCATAAATTATTATAATAACTTTACTATATAATTCTAATGCCGAATATATATTAATATTATTATATTTAATTTAATATTAAATTATTATGTACCATATGCGATTATGTTACTATAAATCGTTATTTATTTATCTTAAGGGGGTATTAATAAGTGATTTACATTATGTATATGATTATATTAGCTTGAGAAATAATAAGATATGATATATATATTTTGGCTTATTCTATACCAGGATTATACCTGAATTGGAAGGATATAAGAATGTTACTATTAACTATTATAATGCATATTTATATTTATATTTCGTATTTTTAAGTTGTTGTCACTCTTGATACGAAGTAGTGAATATTTTTAGACCTTACTACTACTATGTCATTACATTATATATCATTAACAAATTCGAGTTACTACCAATATTAACTATTTACTTATCTCGATAAATGCACAGAATAAGACCAAAATTTTTTCAGCTTAAGTTGATAATCTGTTTCGAACATTGCAACGCTTATGTATTCAGCACTCAGATTATTATAGTTATAAGATAGCAAAAGGAGTTGTTGACCAGTTATAGTCTGAGATGATAGTGATATAACTAGGAAAGTACATCTGTGATTACTTCATAGCTATGTCAATTTAGATTTCCATCTTTCATGATACAAAGTACAATTAAAATTACATCTGAATTTTCTATTCAAGAGGAACGGGAAATTATAAATATGAATTATTATAAAGTTTCTTTAAAAGTAACCTAAATTCGTCTTCCTTATTTCTGTATAGATATATGGAAGAGGCTCTACTCAATATATGACATGAATCAATAGTACTGGGATGTAAGTAGTCTGATAGAAGAAAAAATAATTAATGAACCTTTTTCAATCTATCCCACACTATCATTCATCCAGAAGATCTCAAAATATTTTTTTAGGCCGAAAATAATCCCAAATTAGCAAAAGTTAAGTTGAAATTCATGTGTTTTTAAAAATGTAAATCTGATTAGTAAAGAATTAAGGAAGAGTTTTAATTTAATGTCCTTCGATTTGCAGTGATACATATTAACGCTGTTAAATCCTATTTTTCTTTTCACATACCGTATATTATATTCATCGGGATATTTATTAAACCGTATGATATAATCTGTTTTATTGTATAGAAATTTATTTATGTAATTTATTTTAATATGGTTGATGCACATGAAATCAGTATGCGTCTATGGATAGCTATTATATTACATATAAAAGTATTTGAATGTGGATTTACGTAGTTTAGGATGAGCACCAAATCTATTTATTAAGCGAACAATGTTAAATGCATTATGATTTCCCATGTTGTTATATATCAATGAGGCGGAGTGAATGTTGAAGGATCAATGACGCCTATAGCTATCTGTGAGTTCTCTGAATACAATATTGCTCAGATTGCGATTTATGCATGTCACAATGTAATGCAAAATATTTACTGCCATCTCCTTCAGAACACTATTTTTAATGGTATTCAAATGTTAATTGCTAAACATATTCCCTATATTTTACCCTTTAAAGATAGTGTACAAACGTAAATACGGAGTTGAACTAACGGACATATTATATTTAAATTACATTTCGTCAGCGTATGAGTACACATAACTATGTAACGACAACAGTTTACATTTTTAAAACTAGAGCTAGCTTCCATTTTTCACTATTCCATGATATAATATTAAAACATCTTTAAAGCACTACGAATGTGACAAGTATGATACCAGAAACCTCTGAATTCTATTTCACATGATCCTCTAAAATCAAGTTGCGATTTTATAGATAATGATGATCATCACATAATATTATATAATTATTTTTTTAATTAATCTTTAATATAAATGAGTAATAACTACTTTGATTATGTTTTTTAACAATTGAAATCCATTTTCCCTCATGTATGGCTGAGAGCGGAAACCAGCTGCGAGCTATTGATCTAACAGGCCTACAATAATTTGCGTAGCAAAACTAATTTATGAGTAGTCATTATTATAGGTAACTACTGATATGCCATCAGATCCGAATATATCGACCTCCGTTTTTCCATAATGATTGGCTCTATGATTTTTGAGTACAGGGGCGTCCACAAAATACATAATAACGAACAAATTATGTTAGGTTATATATATACTATATTAGTACGTAATTCACAATAAAAACCACGAAAGATATATTGAGAGTCAATATTGTTAATGCTAATAAGTATACGAGTAAGTTAAAATGAAATGCTCATAATTAAGGTCTCAAAACTTATCAATAGTTCAGTACAATAGTAAATACTAACATTATAATGATCTACAAATGCTATTTGTCTTATATGTTCTGATGATAAAATCGGTGACAAGTACCACGTTGGGCCATTCCAACAATAGTCTGGCATCAGATAATATAGTGTGGATTCCATCTTACCTTAGGCATCTTATCTTCCAATCACCCTTGAATATCTGATCGAACCTCTAACCCTTGCTCCTTACACTAATAACATTACCTAGATTATCCGGATAAACGCGACCTATTAGTGACATGTAGAAAGTGAACTTTATTTATCTTCTATAATTAGCATTCTCTAAATATTTTTTGAAGATCTGAAGAATTTATTCGAGGTATACGAGTTTCATAGTTGGCAGATTTACCGTTGCCGTATCAAAAGTCTCTGAACAACCAAGTCACCAAAGCTTTTTCACAGACAGATAGCCTATCGCAATATCAAGTCAATGAGAATTATAATGATAATTTAGTCATCCGTTGATGATCTGTGAACGAATTTAGGGCCGCAAAATCCCAGCTTGAATTTCTCCATACTCCACCCTGAAAAAATTTGAAAAATAATATTTGTAATACATTCTATTTATATCTTGGTTTGTTCTATTTTTGGTTCTTCTTCAAAGTTTGCTGGAAACCATCTGTTCCCTAGCATTATATAGTATTGATTGTGAAAGTTGATGGGAAAGATGACCGATCTTTTTCCTCCTCTAAAGCAACCAGGGGTTCGTTACAATATATGTTGATTCTGCATGTGCATGACATTGTCACTTCTTAATCCCTAGCAGAGTATGACCATACAACTTTTTATCCTAGTGGTTCACCTTTCACTGTAGCCAACATCCGCACAAGCACAAGTGTGATAAACAGTGACGGGTACATTTAGTAAGCACTATGCGCGCTATGACTGGCCCAAGGATACTCACTGGGTATGGGGTTGAATGACTATCTTCAAATCAACCGCATATAGGACTACTGGTCGTTGCATTATACGTATCTTTACCTTCTGAAAGATCATTCTTATATTTCATATTCCTCTTTCAGTTTTGTTGAGTGAGCTATTGGAATCGATGCTAACTATTGTCATTGTTAATAAAACACACTTCAAGCTTCTCGTTGAACTATTATAACAAAAGCTCAATTTCTGGTCGTATTAGGTAACCCCATTGGAGTCCAGGGATGGTTCCTACACTATCGCTATGGTCTTCTTCTTCCATGCAAATATGGAAGAAGTACTACCTCTCGTTCCGAAAAAAAAAAGTTATTTACATTCGCCTTGAGACAGTTCTTTCACTTAGTCCCTAGATGCTAAAAGCTCAGAATCTGCTTGGAGAGACTTAACTCTCGTACTAAATCATTGATGTCTTCCTGGGAGAACTGTTGTGTGTGAAGTAATTTTCTTTCATATTCACTACTCGACTCGTGGGGACGTGAGAAATAGGAAATGCCTGATATCTTTCTTCAATCAGACACTATGCTAGTCTGGAATGTATGAACCACTGGGATGGGGACACGTCGAGGTGGTACCAAGGTTCCTTGCTGATTCCAAATCCGGATCCTCAAATTTACGTTTCTTGTAACGATTGAAACCTTTCTCATTAACCAAACAAAAATCAACAGTCACTGTGGTGGATTCTTTGACCCCGCCATCCTAGGCTCAACCAAATTTTTAAAGCCTTTTCTTCGTCCTTTTCGCGCACTGACGTAGATTTTCGACCCACGTTTTACAGACCATATGGGGAGCCCAAAACTTATCTTGGTCTCCGAGTTTTCATTCCAAAGTATGCAGATAGCTTGCTTCACAAAGTTAGTAAGATTTCTTCTTTGTTCTCCTGGCAATATTCACACAGATGTAGCAGAATACATTGGGTTATTCAAAACAGGCTCTTTGTGAAGTACTCATAGTGTTCTGAAAATAGAAAAAATACAGTATGATATAAAGGTAAGCCCCTTAAACAGAAATAAAAACGGTTAAAGTAAAAAATTTAAAAAGATATTGTGTATAAGAGTATATCTGGAACAAGCACCCTGTATCTCAAGAACTAGACTTGGAAAACTATGTCATTTCTGAAATAGCACACCCGATATACTATAAATTCAATAAATATCCTTGGCAGGCACAAAATATATATTTTTTTTTTTTTTGTTTGGCCAGTGTTGTTATTGCGGAGACCTGCCTTCGACAACTGTTTGGCAATACACAAATGCTTATATTATATATATAGTTATATATATATATATAATATATCTATACTATATCTAATATATACTATATATGATATATATACTATATATATCTATAAATATATATATATATTTTTATAATACTATATATATATATTACTAATATATTAAGCAACGGTGGGCGGGCTCTGCAGAAAAAAAAGTAGACATGATCTATATTATATATATATATATATTATATATAATATATATATATATATATATATATATATATCATAATAATATATACATATATATTAAGTAATAATATATACAAAAGTGGGCGGGTCCTCTGAAATAAATTTTTGATATTCTATATAATATATATATAATATATATAATATATAATATATATATATATATACTATATATATATATATAATATATATATAATATATTATCATATATAATATATATAATTATATATAGTATATATATGCACTACTTAAGCGGGGCCTCTGAAGAAAAAATATTGGACCCAAGCCATTCGATAATTGATTAAATAGAGGTGGGTGGGAAAATATCTGAAGCCGATTGTACATTCAGTGTTCCTCCATTCAAGGTATAATTTGCAACAAATCTCCCTCCATATATTCCCAGCGTTAGGACTACTCCACATAATGTTTCGCATTGTATAGACTTTCCTATCACGAATTGGTATGATTTTTCAATTAGTTGTAAACTTCTGAAACAGTTCATGTTAGTAACCCTCTTCATTGGGTCAACACAACTTAAGGTTCCCAAGTTTGGCTGAAAGCAATTCCGGTACCTCTCTCTCTCATTCCCTCTCCCGTCTCTCTCGTCTCACCTGTTGACACTTACTCTTCCCAACTCTCTTTCTCTCTCCTCTCCTCTCTCTCTCTCCTCATTCTCCCCATTTTTAGCTTTATAACGCGTGTTTGTCGTTTACTAACTACTACTTTTTTTATTTTACCGAATTATTATTATTGCTAGGACGTGGATTTGCTGCTTAACTGATTGTTCTGTGTATCATATAGTTATTTATTATCTATTATTAATTATATATAAGCACGAGGTTTATGAAAACTTTATTTAACTAATTTAGTCTATCTTTTCTTAGGAAGAAGTACATCCAAGAGGCGAAAATAATCTTTCCGCTCACCTATTTTGGAGAAGACCTTTTTAATATGCTGTCATAAAAACTTGCCTGTTTCCCTAACCCATCCTCTTCATATTTCTCCAAGTTCAGTAACTTTTTCCAGGACCAAATGGCTTTGTCCCACTTTTTGTTTTTAATGGTGAAGGAAACAGGATTTGCTTCTTCTCCAATTTGTAGAATACGCGCTCTCCTCAAAAGTAATTGGTGAATGGAGCAGAGGAATGAAGTCAGTGAATACTGGAGTTTAGGCCTTTCGACATATATCTCTTTACAGTTTCTTGTGTTTTTTTTTTCTTTTGTTCGCTTCTTGCTAGTCTTCCTCTTAAGCTATAACTGCGTCTACTGACTTGTCTTCACTCTCTCTAACGCAGCTATCATAATAAGACATATAATATATATAAGTATATGATAATATTTTATTTTTCACATGTAAACTGTAATATATAATGATATAAACTATTGTAGGAAGAATAGCTTGTACTTTAATAATTATTAAATTCTAAATCAAACTGGAATCCCTATCATTCATACACACATCATATATATATGTATATTATATTATATCGAATTAGGCGATGGATGAAACTGCTTCAGCTTCCAGGGCTGAGATCGTGGAAAAGACGTAAATAAGAGGTGACAACGTATGCCTACATTACCTACACTATATACCTCTAATTTATCTAATTTATCTGCATTTAACAAACAATCAACAGCTAGTGAGAAATTCAACACTATGATAATAGATACAATCGACAGAAGAGAGGACTGAATAAGTAATATTTCTAATTCTCTAATAACATTTTAGATTTATCCATTCCGTATCTTACCATAGCCAGTAAAAGTTTGAAAACGCTATATGACTAAGATATCCACACTTTTCCACGAACTCTTTCTGTTTGGCTCTTGTGTTATCTTTCCAACCTCTATTAGTGGCTAAGTCAAAAACCCTTTAACTTATCTGTTTCATTTCTATCATTAAATTGTCCAAAATCATAAGAATTTTGTAACCACGAAAGATATCATCAAAGATTTATTCACTAGAAGAGTTAATAATTATCATTAATTACTTGACTTCTTGGAATAACGAATTTATAGAATAAACTAGACCTAAAGGAATAAACAATTACAAGGTTAATTGGAGATATTTTTATTAATTAATATTATTATATTTATAATATTATTATTTAAATAAATAAGTTATTATAATTTCATAATTAAATATCTTTATTATCTTTAAACGATTTTATTTTGCATTTAATTTATAATATTTATTTATATTTTTATTAATATTATTATATAATAATTTATTAATAATTCATTATTAATTAAATTATTATTATTATATTATTAATTAATTATATTTAATTTATTATATATTAATTTAAAAAATCTGTCAATCAATGATTAACGTATGATCTTTGGCAATCGAGTCAGGTTGTTTATTTTCACAGTAACCTCAAAGCCCTGCAGAGCGATTATGTCCATTAACTCTTTCAAAGTATGAAGAGAAAAGTTTATGTATCTCATTCATAAAAACCGATAATTTTACTGACATGAATAAATATAAATTAAAGGATATAGCGTTGGTGATTTTATAGTGGATATTAGTATTAGGTTAGGTTAGGTTAGTTAGTTAAGCTTAGGTTAGGTTAGATCACAGTACGAGGTTATCCATCCTATATATATGCCCCTTATATATATATATATACATTAATTTCAAAATAACTTATTATATTTTTAATTATTATATATAACGAATAATAAGTAGTCAAATTTCTTTTGTGCTTTCCTCGCCACATAAATTAATAATATATATTAAATAAAATTAAGAATTTATTTAAAAGTTTAGAGAAAGTAATAAATATCTATACATATATATTATAACCTAATTGTATATATTTATATAATGTTCAAATATATAATATACTAAAACTGTAGAACCTACTTTAATAGATTACATGGTTAATGTTTATATAATTATATTAATATTGAAGGTTTATATTTTTGTACTAATTATTAGAAGTATATCGCGGCAGCACCCTACATTTTGTTTCCAAATTCAGAAAGTAATATTATATTTTTTCGTTCATGTTATGTATGGTTGTGGAGGATATGCGCACTCTCATTAATCGTATAACATGTCTACTAAGTTAATTCCGAGTGGTATATTTTCTTGGTAGCGTAGGGATATCCTATATTCTTTGGTTAAAATGTTGAAATCGATACATAGTTATTTTGCTCATATTACTCAGATATTATTATATAGTTAACATTCATATGTACTTCTGCGATATAAACATATTCCTCTAATGTTGAGCGGGTATAAATTATATAGTCGTAATGTCATATTACCGATAATAGTATATATAAGGCGTTAACAGTATCATAGTATATAATATATATATCACTATTCAGTAACATGTGTAAATAATCAGGTACAATATATATATAATACGTAAACAACTGTGTCATCCCTATAACACACACTTTATCAACAAAATTCTAAGCATAAAAATCGGTAACACAAGTTACCCCAAAGTACTCCCTAACCCTTATACAGATTTCGATTCACATAGTGCGCGTTTAACGAGACGTGGGACGAAGACCTTCTATATCGGAGATGCTCAAGTTGCGAACACTGGGATCATAACTAGCGTCGCTAAGTCCTTTATTAGAAATAAAGCTTCTCACCTCGCGCTTCTGTGACATAATTGTAGCCAAACAATCCTGCACTTGCTTATCTTCACTGTGTGCCTTAAAAATTTACATATATTGCAGTGACATTTCTTTATATTGAATGATTGCATGCAATTTCTTGGAAAAAAAAAGCGAAGAAAAAACATTGAAATTTAGTAATTTATTTTGCAGTCTTTATATTTCTCTATTCCACAACAATCTGTTCTATAATTTTCTACTTTATAATACTATATTCAATTATTCTATTCTATTTAATAGAGCTCAGTAATACTAATATAACATACAGTTCTCTAGTCTATTTACCTTTGTACTAGTTTAGTAGAAAAATAGATTATCACTGAAATAATGGAAACCTTTTATTAATTTATCTTAATATATTATTTTATAATCATTATATATTTATAATTATATATTATTAATATTTATCTATTCAATATAGTTGCAAAATAGTTATAAATCCAGTCTCTACAACTGTTTATAGGTATCCAATAACATCTAATATTAAGTACTATATTTGTAATAAATTTCCCTTATTATTTATTATTGTAGCTGCATTAACTGTATGCATATCTTATGTGACTCATAAGTAAATATGATAATGTCGTCTATCTCTCTCTTGTGTCCGATAACCTACTATTCTATTGGCAAACCAATAGTTTTGGAGGAATGAGGAAAGCTGATAAGGTTGCAGTCCTTTTACTAAACGAAGAGCATACTCGGAGGACAAGAATAAAGCTAATATATAATTGAAGCTATTTCACAAAAACACCTCATAATATTGAAAGCATTCTTTTTGAAAACAATATGTCATTGCCACACCCATCGCTCTTATCATTGCGGCACATCCAGGTATCTGAATGTATTGAATAATAAAACCTAGCAAGCTCATAGAGCAGATCTTTGGGGCAATATTCTCATACAGCCAGTTACCAGTAAAACACTTCCAACATCTAACTTTTTAAATTTTGCTATCAAACAGTTATGGGAAATCCACTAAACACATCCGGATCAGAAGGCATGAGAACAGCGACTCCTGTCGCATGGAGTCAGGAATCCGATTTTTCGTTTTCAATGGTTATCGGACAATATCTACCCTCTGGTCCCACCAATTGGATGGTCGCAATCATAACACAACTAATCGAATTTAGTTTAAAATATCACACCCCTCAAATCCCCGCCCATTCACTTTGCTCGCATTAATCCAAAAACTATTGAGTGTGACTTTAGTGTTTATTTTCCTGCTGCCGAAAAGTAAATAAAGCTATATATATTATATAATATATATATATTAATATAAATATATTACATATACACTTTTACTTTATCATACTTTAGCTCTATACCAATATATCTAATCAGAAATTTATCTCTTCTGCAATCATTATACGATTTATCATGACTCATCCACTTTTATTCTTTAATCGGTCTTCTAACCTAAGCCGGATCGGTATTACCGAAAACATCACTTCAGAACTATAAGTTTCTATTGTATTTCGCTTATTAAAATGAATACCGATATTCTGAAAAATGACACCCCTTTCATGCTTCCATGGTGGAGAGCCATCTTCATACTGACCAATCGCCACAACCAAGCGAGGGTCCCCAGGTTTCGCACGTCGGTCTAGAGATTGTGAGCTATTTCATCTCTTATTCCTTGCGTCCTTGACTGCAGTTCTGCTCTCCAGTTACCACGTAATCCTTAAGCTTATCACACGTACACACCCCCCCTCTGATAGGGCTCTGCTCCTGAGCTCTCTAATCGGCGGTGGTTTAAGTATTATACATTATATATTATATATTATGATTAATCCTGATTAATAATATATTAAAAGTATCCGTTGCTATGAATCCACTAATTATATATATACATATATATATACCTATAACCTACCTATATAGATTGTCCTCAATATACTTAACTATATACTGTAACACCTTGACATAATACTTTAGGATTCATATCATTTAAGATTCTGTCTGGACCTGAATCTTATCGTATCATATTTCTACTGCACCAATTAATTGTCTACAGTCTAGCAATCAATAATATCGAGGAAACCATTTGGAATGAACTAGATGTTTTTGACATGGACTATGTTCGCTGTTTGCTGATATTTATTCATTAATAAAGAGATATCTAATATATGATAATACTAAACGTCAGTTAATTTTAACATCATCGATAAACACAGGAGGTTTAAGCAGACTACCACAATAATTTTTTGCCACATTGTTAAAATTTATCTCTCCATACCTGTTGTGAATATGATTAGATAAGAACCGTTATTAGCGATCTACACGCCGCAAGCGAATACATTTATGGTTCCTCATTAGTAGTAACAAATTTTCACACAAAAGGTTATGGTCGAAAAGTGTTTAGATAATGTGCACCAGCCACCGTTACCTGCCGACTTGAAAACTTCAGCTGCTAATTTTCCGCATCATGCTGAGATTTTTATAAGTTTGTTTCAATAGTAAAAAAGGTGTGAAGTTCGTACAGAAAAGAATTGAAAATTACGAAAATAGGAGAAAGTTATTCTTCTTGGCATTATGTAAGACTGGTGCGCTAGATGTATATCTGTTTCTATAAAAATCATATCCTTTTTTTCCAATTATTACGATATATTCCTACAGTGCTCGCAGCTCTATATATATTATCTTAGCTTATGGTCCGTCACGTTACGCCGCAATGATAATCTCAAAATACTTATGTAGCTAAGCTAAGCTAGGACACCATGTCGGCATATCGCACGTATCGTCTAGCATTGCGTTCAACTCATACTCCTAGTACACGAGCTATTTTAATCGACTAGCCTGAGGAGTTAGGAGGTCGTCGCTCATTACATAAATTCGGAGATACAGTTACTGCTTACTGCCACGTTTACTATTTCAAGTACATCCTCAGACTCTCACCTAAGGATTTCGCGCAAACCGACCTAAGCAGACTCTAGGTTAGCGCTAGAGAATCTACTCCTCGGCAACCAATCCGAAATCCGCAACTCACTCGATAAACCATCTGTGCCGAGGAATTCAGCCTGTACACATTCGCAGAACTATAAATACGATTCTCGCCGCATACGCGAACACGCGACACTCAGTGGTTAGGTACACACAAGATTTCAGTAAATAATACTATACTACGTATACACTTCACTCCTCATCTCTAACTACCCTCTATACATATCATTATTAGCAATATATAATATAAATTTTAATATATATCCTGCCCAATAACATACCTTCCCACTAATATACATATATACGAATTCATTTATATATATATTATAAACTACATATCCAATTATACCTAAATGAATATACCAAGCGAGAACATGACACACCAATACCTAGTCTTACTACCTCTAGTTACATATTATACCTCACTAAATATATAGTATATACTATTAATATATCGATTTATTATCGATTTATTAGACTCGAAATCGAAGGTACCGAATCAGAAACTTATATAAGTTTTTACCTCTTATATACCTCGCTTGCAACTATCCCAGTTTCTATAGTTATATCATATCTTATCAATTATACTTTTGACTTATACTACTATTTAAAGCTAAATGACACACACAGTGGCTTTCCCCAAAACACTACATATTAGATTACACTTAACACCTGCCATAAACCTTCCTAAATTACTTAAATACTCTATCACTAAAATACACACACATCCCATAAAACCATAAATATACCACACCTTTTAATTGTATACCTTCTTAATGTTGGATAACTTCTTATAGTTCTGACCTTCTGATCCTCGGCATATTCAAGATATTTGTTATTTCTGACTATGAATGTACAAGAATCAAGTCATTTGTGAGAAATGTTATCGCCAATCAAAATTCTATGTAATTATATACACACATTGCTTAATAACTTCGTCAATAACACTTGCTTCGTTTTCTCTATCCAATAACTTATTCCGTCCACCGGAGACGACGGCATGTTAGCCATTGTGAATCCGCTCCACACACATCTCCATCAGACTATCTTCTTATCTCGATCTTCTATAAATACGACGACATTCTATTAGCGTTTATTTTCATCAGATCTGTAACGGATAACCTTACCTCGAACTTATACTAAGCCCCTTTGCTCCTAAAAACCATCATAACCACTTATTGTACCCTTAGTCTTATAATTAGATATCTTACAAGACAACATTAAAATTTTAGTCTATTCTAAACAAAATGTTTATCGACGCTACAACTCTATGTATACTATGTATCCTTAAACCCTTATATAATATAGGGTATATGACTTAATAACCTATATATGTCTACTTATAATACTCCTAATTATTAATCTACCTTGGAACTTTATAGTCTATCACTCACTCTTCTAAGCATAACGCTTATTTATCAATTACTATATCATAACTTACCATCCACATCAATCATCTCAATATATCTCTATTCGCCTCGTTATCTTTAGATACATTCAGTATTACCCCCTCACCCATGAAATTCACTATATTAATTATATTCATCTATTATATAACTTACTGTCAGATTATTACCCATGTTACTTCTATAAGTAATACTAAAATACTTTTTCACTATTTATACCTATATACATTTACATATATTCTTTCCTTCTAAGCTCCATACTCATCATCCTACACAAATAATTAGGGGCCACATTATTTCCATCTAACTTTATGGGCCACCCTAGTTCGTGGGCTTTCATACCAGCATAGTTATACGCTATCAGTCTGAGCAGGTTTTTCATTAATCCTATCATCAGGTTAGGGTACTTAGTTCGAGCGCCTTCATAATCCATAGGTTTACTGTGCAGCTCTCAATATCTTGTGGAGTCTATCTTCGTATAGGGCTCGAGAGTTTATGAATATGTCGAAAGTGGTTTCGTTATGGCCACAGGTTTCCGCTCAAAATCGATATATCACCAATTTTTAATCAGTTTAACATAAATAGACAACTCAATCTGATATCTATTGCTATAATTTACTAAGCAGAATTTGAGTATTTATCTAATTTAACTTTATAAATACCTTTTTAAATAACTAGAATATTTTTGTTTTACCAGGAGACGCTTCCTATAATTATCATATATATAATATTTATATCATATTTATATATAGATCCATAATTACATTATACCAGCTATATACTTCGACTTTAGAGGGATAACGCAAATGACCCAGAGACTGATATATAATCTTACGACATTCCGATACGCTCAGTCCTACATAGAAAGGCTATCCCATATTTTAATATACTTTCATCATATATCTTATATTTTATTTCCTACCTTTATAAATATATTAATTACTAACTATAAGCATCCTTTATAATCTTTTGAGTCTTCATTACATTTCATATGCTTATTTAGTATTAAACATATCAACATACGCACTATATACTAGACTTCTTTTTTACCTTTATAACCGCTTTCATCACGCCTCTATCTATTACTATATATATCCAACTCAATGTATTATACCACCTGTACAACACTAATTTACTTACATCTGTATCCTACTTTATAAGTACACAATCATCATAACTCTATAATTCTTTGTCACTACACACCATTCTATCTATTCCTACTCATCATAATCTTAGTCCCCTCAAGATTTGTTCAGTACTCAAGAGTTCGTCTACCGCCCCAGCCACCCTGCACATTCAATGTACTACTCATCTCAGACACGAGTTGGACATTTTTAGAAACTATCTATTTGGGCAAATTTCATAACGTTACCGTTATTTAAATAATTACCCTAGCGACTGCGGCTTCTCATTACTATTGTCTCTAAATCGTTTGAGTTTCCAAGTAACTCAATTGTCTGACAACTATTTTACACTTACTACATCTAATTAATTTATTAACCCAGATTCGCTCAAAATACTTTTGGATAATCCAATTAAAACATGGGCAGATCCATAGTCCCACTAGCTCTAATCAACCGCATTTTAAACACATTACTAGGAACAACTTAACCTTCTTGTTAGCACACACAATAGCAAGTATGAGGACAGGATCAGCATTTACAGTATTATTAGTCCGAAATATTAGTAATAATCCCAATAATAATTTCCTATATATATTAAATCCTATCCCTCAATATAACAAGATCATTATAAAATGTCTAATACTACCCCACACCAAACAAAATAGATCTATTTTTATAGTAACAACTCAAGCATTAATATTACATATGTGGACGCAAATAAAAACAATATTACTAAACATTAGTTAGGATTATAAAGAAAAATAAAAAGTTCTTGAAATATTATTAAAATTAAAGTTAGTCCTAGAATCAACGTCATACAATAAAAATCAAACGGCGACTCCACCGAAAAAACGTAATCATTTCAGGAACCAACTGAAGTATCGTATATACAATTACTTATCTAAACCTATTACATAATATATAACGAAAACCTTACAAAAAGTCATTATTTCTTAATATAGATTTTATATCACACTTGTACAATGAAGAATATATTACTTATTAAATATATAATATAAGTGTTTAATAGAACAAGTATTACTTACACATACATATCATTTATTCATATACCTATTCACAGATAAGATTACATAATATATCACACTTTCACTACTACCTAATTTACTCTATTATTCTATATCACCGCCATATACTATTGGTGTAATTGGCTTACAAACAAACCCAGTCATCTCAAATATGTCTTATACTACTGGATACAGGGACACGAGAAACTTGTTCGGAATTCTGGTTTTAACATTTTGCAGTGAATCAATCGTAAAAAAAAAAGATAAGATGGGGAAAGAAATTCATCTAAAATTCCTCAAAGGATTCATAAAATTTCTTTCAAAAACTACAATAGCTACAGCGGAAAAGAAAATACATTTTGGGAAATCCTGGTAAACATTTTACATAGGGAACAATGTTGAAAACAAAAGTATAACAAAGTTATTGCTAATAATAAAACTTAATAAATTTCAAGATTAGAGAGCCTACCCTGAATAAAGACGTACCTTTATAATTGGTTCACCTCGTTAAAATCAAATAGACTTTTCATCTAATTGCTTTTTTATTTCAACTTAAAGAATCCCCCACAGGAGGCTAATCCGCATCATCCGTGTGCAGGGAGTCAGGTGAGTCTCTCTCGGACTTCAAAAAATCGTACCTCGCCGGAACTCCGGGTATGTTACTAACGAGTTCCTCCTCCCCCTCCCGGGAGAGGGGGAGCGGAGGAACCCGCCAGACATCCTCCCACACACACAACAACCACAGCAGCGTGAGGTTCCGTGACTATCTCTTGGATCCCAATGTAAGAGTCTACTTAACTACATAAACATTGTAGTTATCCATTCAACCGCTTCGCAACGGACATCGTAGGGCCAGAACAGGGTACGTACTCATCCGCCTCATCTTGAGACAGTCAGAAGTTATACTCGGAGCTTCGCTTATCCTATCGAGTCTGCGTCGTACGAAGTAAGATGCGATTCAAACACATCAGCACGCTCTATGCGAGCCACGCGCTGTCTCCTTAGCGTATCGATCCTAGCATCGGTGAAAATACATTCGAGGGGTACACTATAATCTCAATTACATATATCTTCGCAACTATGCAAGGTAACAAACACACTTATGCTTTCATTAAACATAATAACCCCGTTTATGGTTCTATTTATTCACCATCCCGGACCTTAGCAGATGAGCGTTCGAGTGCGAGCGGGAGGCACCGTAGTAATGCTCTTCTTTGGACAGTTGAAGTATTCTCGATTTCTCTTTTGTCTCGTCGTTCAGCGTAGTAGGTCAAACACTGCACGCCATCGCAAAGGTCTCAGGAGCGTTATCCTAGCATGGTGGGATAATTAGGTGGAGTATTTACAAATTAATAATATATATATATATAATATATATATATATATATATATCATATATATATATAATATATATACTATATACTAAACAATTTCACAATAGATACATACGCTATATAACGTATTATACACTATTAATAAAAGTTTCAAGTTTAGCGTATCAGAGTGCTAATGTGACTGTTCATATTCTTGTCTATCTTTCTTAAGTAAAGCAAAGACAGTAAATTCTATATATAAGTTACTAAAAATTTTTGAGCACAAATTTCACACTATATCTCTCATAATAAAGAGCCGGATACGAAACGTTAATCCATCCTATATATACAATACTCTATCTATCGCTCTCTCCTTAAACAAATATTATTATATATCTGAACAGGACACAAGACCTTACATTATTATATAATCATACGATATTATTACATGATAACAATTTATCTAGTATCATACGAAAAGAATATAGAAGATAGCCGTTTATACGTGCGTACTACTAGAAATCATCTAGTCCGAGGCCTGTCAAGTATAGCATTATTACCTGGCAAATAATAAATATAATCCGATGGATAGTATTATATATGAAAAGAGACCAAATTGCGGCTCTAAGTCGGCAAACAGACTACACAGATTTTCCCGTATCATCTGTAGGAGATAGATCTATACAATTATCCTATAGTCGAAAACGAACAATACTAACGTGACAGGGAACACAGAATCGTGTTGACTGTAGTAATTTTAATTTTTCGAAAATTATATTTATTATTATTATATATAGTTATTATTATTATTGATTACTAGTTAAGATTTTATATATATATCTATATTATATATGAATGTTGGAAATATTGGAATCTGAGTACTTTTCTCGAGTAGACATATTAGATAAAATTAATACATTTGTATTTTTCATCATTCTAGTCCAATATAGAAATTAGAGCAAAGGGCATCAAAAGTTTGAGCTTCTTTCAGGCCACCCTTCCTTGCTAACCCATACCAATGATGCAATCGGTCTGGGGGGGATTATATACTGTGTCTAAAAATGAACGTGCTAAATTACTGGGGCAGGCTATGGCTCGTATGTTATCTACATTGAGCGTGTTGGATAAGTGGATGAAGATATTATGTAAGCGACAGAGTGCCATCAGAAAAAAAAGTATAGAGAGTAAACACATGAGAATTTCCCGGACACGCTTGTGACCACAAGTTGAGATAGCGGATTTAATAGCAGAATGGTGGACCGTCTACAACCCATCTTCGTCAGAGTTGAAGCGAAACTGAAAGAAGATGGAGAGCAGTACCGCATTACACGCGGGAAGGAACGATAGACATCAAAAGAGCGTAACACGTATGGGAAACGAGGATGTGGCCCATCGTACGCGCGATCGATCAAAATGTTTTCGGACGTGTATGCCTCTACACACACATAGAAATGGCGTTACGATTAACTTTACGAGGCTAAAAGAATAAAGAGAGATCGTGAAGAATTCAGTGGGGACAAGTCCCTAAATACGCGGCGGAAATAGGGTCCGAACCCAGGAATAGAGAGGACTCGCGAGAGACGCGCGACCTCAAAAAAAAACTTTAAACAGCAACCAAAAATACCGGTAAGGCCCGCGCAGGTGTAGGATACGTTAGGCTCAACATTGGGTTCAGTTAGGTGAATCTTAAGTTTTATAATGGACCTTCTTTAAAGCAGGAGCCCCTAAATACGCCAGATTTTTTTTTGGTGGCTAAGCTTTACAACTGATTTTACAACTGTAATTCTCGGTACGTGTCGTCTGTATTTCCAACCATTATTCAATGCATTGCCTCGGTGAAATACTATGTAGCGACACATAATTCTCGTATCCAGGATTTTTGCTCTTTTACTTGATATTATATATGATCTCAATCTGTGATTCTTATAAGGCTCAAAATCACCAGGGCTCGTTTACATGCGATGTATCATCTAAAGAGTTATATCTAGAAACATGAGCTGCTAGTCCAAAAGGTGTGTCCCCAGCCACTACCCCCCCCCTTTTTTTTAAATGCCCCATGTCAGGAACTAATTTGAATTCAGCACATCTCAAACTGTCATCAGTATAATCCAACTCCATAGATCCAGTAAGACTGACTATAATACTCGAGGATTTAGTTTTTTCATTGGGGTCCACTCTTTTCCATCGAAGTACCTAACACCATAAAATAGCTTCACATCTGACCTGTAACTATCTTAAATTGTGGCCAATCATTTACTTAGAACTCTTGAGCTCGCTTTGGAGCACCCAAAACCAAAATGCCAATAACTCTCCTATGATAATCGTTTCAAGTACGCACAGAATTCCAATGTCACATACATCTGTGACACTAAAAATACCCTTTCAACAATTCCGCTTCCAAATCACCCTAAATACCAGACCCTTATACCGTAGTTGGTCCACTAGTGTTCATATCATAGTATATACTAAAATACACACTAATATGAACTTATATTAGTATACATATTACCATCTTTTTCAATAGACTATTAAATGTTACTAACTACTTATATAATACCTTAACTACAGGTATATCTACAACATATATACCCTCATTATGTAAGATACGCCTATGATGACTATCCAAAACTTAGTCCTTAATCCACTAATACGATTTAAATTGATCGACACATGACCAGTATTATCCTATATAATTCACACTAAATATCACTTACTACATATATTAGTTAGGATTGGCCAATGCACCCATCGTTGACTCGCCAGTTGCATGGTGTGCCGTTCTCCCATTTTGGTCTAGTCATTTATGAACCATGTGACTCAACTGCGAAATCTGGTGCGTTAGAGTATGGATTTACTACAGTGCGACTACTCTGGTAAAATCTCCACGAGCTTGCCTTCACATTCGGGGCACCAATCACTATAATACTAATCATTCAACATAACCGTAGAGGTATAACCTTGATATTCCTTACTCACACTAGAACCATAAATCCTACTGCTTGATTATATCTTCGTTA
Organism: Trachelipus rathkii; assembly: GCA_015478945.1. Classification (NCBI taxonomy): domain Eukaryota; kingdom Metazoa; phylum Arthropoda; class Malacostraca; order Isopoda; family Trachelipodidae; genus Trachelipus; species Trachelipus rathkii. The sequence continues at coordinate 51,654 of JABUQX010052706.1, read as the reverse complement.
TGCCTTTTCCATAACACTGCCTTACTCTATTTATCGATAATATACTACCGTCCAAATTCATCTTACTTAAATCTTATCATCAATAATCTGCATCTTACAGATTCTGACTACACATACTATAGTATATACTATAATGTATATTTAGAATATATATATATAATTACAGAATCCTCAATATATATACCGCATATAGTATATCATAATAGGTATATTAAGGTATAATCTAATAATATAGCATAACCTCCTATAATATATTCTAATATACCTTACTAGATCATCCTTTACTATTTACTCCTCCATTATTAACCTAGCACCATCTCATTCCTATACTTGTACCTAATATACCACCTCTTTAATTTATATTATTATATATATAATTTATATTATTATAATATTATTAATTAATGATTATTTAATTATTTATATTTACTTTAATTAATTATTATTATAATTACAATATATTATTATTATTATTAATTATAATTATATTATATATTATTATAATTATATTTATTTAATTATTAATTTATCTAATTAATTATAAATTATATAATTATATATTAATTGAATTATAGAATTTTCTTTTTGAATTTCTAGTATTTGGTAAAATTTATTTAATGCTAAGTATCTGGATAATAGATGCAAAAAGTGTTACAAAGTAGACGACTTGATTATGTAATAATTCAACCACTCATTCACTTAAAATGTTTATTCTTTATTCTGTATAACGTATAGATATTTAAAAATGATCCGTTTTTTACAACATACCCATTAACATTTATAAATAGACTCTTTGTAACTACTTAGCAAATATTTAAACAGGAAAACTATGTCTAAAGGAAGAAATTCACATGGAAAAAAAGTGATATCGGCTTTTGCACCTGAAAGCAAAACAACAGAAATGTGTGCTTTCATTGGTGGCGTGTCAGTGTGTTTCCTTTCCATAAAAAGGATCATTGATGTGGAGACAAATGAAGTGCTCTTTATCTAACCCATATCCTCCTCGCAAATAAATAGGTGTTGTAAATTAACACCATCCCACATCGGCTCTTTATTGGGCACAATTATAGGTATTCTGTATCTTTTTCTGTTCATGACATTGACTAACATGACTTCACTATACTTTTTCATTTTAGTCCATCTTCTATCTATTTATCTATCTTCACCATAAGGCATAAATGTGTCTACTGAGCTATTCTATTACTGTATCTTAGTCTATCTATGTTACCGATTCTTAGTCTATCCTTATATGTCTGATGCTATATGTATATTCTATTCTAATCTTATTACTATCACCTTTATTCATATATTATTATTTTTTTATTATTATTATTATTTTATTAATTATTATTTTTTATTATTAATTATATTATTATTATATTGTTATTATTATATCTATTTATTATTTTTTTCCTGAAAGAGAGAAAAGTTTAAACTAAATATTACCATCTATATTTACTACGGTATTATACTATATGAAGACACTACATCTACTGGCATATTATATTATGAATGCTTATACCGTCAATATACAATGAGAGTATAATATTCCCTATGGTATTTCTGGCCAGGCATCGATCTTTTTATATGCCTACTTTACAATATAGGGGATATACGTATAAATAAATAAGCATATATGAGATTATACTTATAT
>JABUQX010052706.1:32500-47500 GCA_015478945.1 Trachelipus rathkii | reverse complement strand
GATGCTCTTGATATGTTAGTACCACAGCGAAAATTTTACCGAAATGCCAAAGGGCAAAGAATAAAGAATGAGAAAGAAGAGAAAGAAGATCACCAGTGGAGCATTTCCCACAAAAGCCAGCAAGGCTCTCAGAGAATCTTCACATAATTGATATATTTCTCAATTTTCCTCTTAAGAATAGATTCGAAAACCATAAAAAGAGAAGAAGGTAAAACGATAGGAAGATAGTTTGGGGTTGAGAGAGGTCCCCCTTTTTTTTTTCTTTTTTTTTTGGCATATGCTAAAGGTGGGAAGGTCAATGTTTAAAGACAGAGACGGAATAGTTTACCAATTTAGGACGGAAGCTCAGGTTTTGAGAACCACAGGAGAAATAGCATCAGGACCGTACCCCTTCTTTGTGTTAAGCTCAGAGAGAGAGAGAAAGAGAGAGAGAGAGAGAGAAGAGAGTGAGAGAGGGAGCGAGAGAGAGAGAGAGAGAGAGAGAGCAGAGAGAGAGAGGGAGAGAGGAAGGAGAGAGAGAGAGAGAGCATCTTTAGAGAAACTACAATATTGGTATAAATATAAGTTTGAGGAAAGTGGGGGGGGGGGTTTGAAACAGCTCCTGAATCTTCTAAAGTGGAATCAGAGGAAAAGGTTTGATCGAATAATTCAGCTTTAGCAGAAGGCATAACGACACCTGTTCCGTCGGAAGCAACTAGAAGATGGAAATAAGTAGAACATGACGCAAGTTGAAAAGAAGCTCCCTTTGTTGTGCCGTCCTCCTTCTAAACTACCCCTTTAAGTGAGTACTCGTCAACACGGGAGACAAGCGGTCAGAAAATCCCAATCTAGGTTTCACGAGAACGGGCCGGCGACCGGACACCTGCATATGGTATCCGTCGAATGAGTGGGAACTACATCCCTGGCAAAGTCTACAACCATACCTACTCTCAAAACCCCGCCATTTACTCCAATTATGCACCTTTCTTCTAGCCTCTGCCAAACTCACATACCTCTCCTCCCGGCATTCCTTCACTGACTCAATCTAATTTTTCTTCAGTCTTCCAACCTGTTCGATTCCCACTTGAGCACAACTCACCACTATAGTATCCCTCTTAAACCAAACGCGACTATCCCCATTCTTCCAACGGACCACCCATCTCATTGTACTCTCGTGTTTATTTCTCCATTACCGCTTTCATCACCCACAAACAACTCCCTAATCGCGTTCTCTCCTCACTTATCAATTCTACTCAAACATAAACTACGGAACATACCTTCGTATCCTCTATTAAGATACCTCTTATCCCATACCAAAGTTTCACTACTATACATTAACACTTCATATCCGTCAAGGGTTTAATTTCACCAGCCACCTTTCTAACTTTCACAACCTTTCCCTACTACACTCTGCTCATCCTCTCCTTTCATCCAACATATATTTTAATCATTTAAAAAAATACTTGTTCCAGTTAGTTTCACATCTACATGGACTTCACATAACCAGCGGACCTCCCTACTCCTACCATAATAACCTTACTCTTTCTACATTTATTTCAAACCCCGCCCTCCCCCTTTTTACACAAAATGCCAAACCCCTTCTACCAATTCTCCCCGCCCACCGCATACTCCCTCAACTCTCTTCAATTTCAAAAAAGGAATATTTTATCCACATCATAAACTAAAATATCCGCGTACAATAAATAAGCAGGGCACTCTCCGCTCTCTTCCATTCTCCAATATTCTAACACCTTCCCTCTGCCAACTCACCTCTAATTCTCTCCGTGAAGAACATCCCAAAGAGCATAGAAATCATACTAAGGAAACACATCGCGCCTCACCCAGCTATTAAAATTAAACTATTCACTCGTTTTCAGCTCCATTTATTCTTAAACATGTTTTACTATCGTTATACACACTTTGATTCCATTCAGAAACCTACCACTCAACACCCTGCCACAGAGCTCCCCTATTAATTCCGTTGTAATATGTCTGTTGCAAGTTCAATATATATAATATTAATATATATATTATATTAATCATAATATTATATACATGATAATAATATATCATATATATATATATGTATATATATATTATATTTATATTATTTATATTAATATAATTAATATATATACTAATAATATGTTATTATATATGTTTATTTTTATTTTGTATGTGAAGGTAACAGATTACGTCAATTAGATTATCTCTGATATTATATCTCTTTAATTAAATCTTATTTGCAATAATAATAATAATAACTAATAATACATAATAATAATAATAATAATGATTTATCTTTTAGTCATCATGATAGATAATAATAATATAAAATAGAAGAAATATAATAATAAATAATAATAATAAATAATAATAATAAAATATAATAATAATAATAATAATATATTAATAATAATAATAATATAGTTTGCAAGATCTCTTCTAAATTTTCTAAATAACTTCCTGACATTATCATTATTAACTTTCTTAGGAAAATTATTGAGTATAATATAATTTGTTTAGAGTAGAAAAACTTATCGGAAAAAAGTAGATACTGTATTTTAAAAGTGATTTCCCTAAATGCATGGTACACCAAAATATATTTACTGGGTCTCCGCTCCTCGTTTTTTCCGACCCATGAGTAATGGCGAATAAAAAATATATATATATATATATATTAAAAAATTAAAATTCATAAAACTTGCGAATTCCACGTTCCTGTTATAGTATCGATATATTCCAATTACATTATCGATACTTACTATATTCGCTGTCCACTGTAAGAGTCGTGAAACCCTGTCATAAATTTTGAATTACCCTTTTAATTAATTTATTTTATTTAGTATGCTTATTCGGCATTTTAACTCTCTTTTAACAAAAATGCTGAAAATATAAGCCAAACTAGCAGTGGGTTTGATCACTCGATGTGGGTTTTCAAGATGTTGTTTACACATATTTCTATTTTTGAAGAATGAACTTTTGTAGTATATGTCACCACTTTAAAATGCGTAATAATAAATTTTAGTATAAGTTTTACATTAAAAAGAATGTTATCTATATTTTATTATGTGTGTGAAGTATCTATAATGATAAAAATGTATTTGAAAATGGAAAAAAATGAATACGATCTGGTTAGGAGAGCACAGGATATTTCAACACTTTCTGTGAATAATTCAAATCAAATATTATTCATGGCTGCCAGATGTGCAGACAGAATCAGGGCAAAGAAACTGGTACACAACATGACTGAGTGTTCGTTGTGGACTTTCAAGATGCTATTTAGACACTTTCTACTTTAGAAGAATGACTATTTTCTTGATTTAGAAAAGGCACAAGACAGAGTCCAAGGAGGATAGCTGCTGAAGAGTACTGAAATATAATGGCGTAAACTGAATGTTAATATGTTATTAAATACGATAAAGTGTTTAATAGGAACAGTTGAGCATGTGTTAGGGTTTAAAAGGAGGGATGGTGAGCTGAATAAGTAAGAGCAAGTTGTAACTAAGAGTGCGTTTTGTCTCCACATCAGCGTTTGTTTAATATCATTTAGGATTCTGTAGTTAGAGAAATGAATAGAACTCTGGAAGCTGATATATATTCCAACATGAGGCAGCTAATTCAATGCTCAAACAAATAGATGTTCGATCCTGGTTGGTAAGAATAAAGGTAGAAGGTTAAAGCTTTGCTGAAACTAGGCTATAGGTATATGGCAGTCGATACTGTGGCTTTGGGTAGAATGAAAGGAGAGATTGATCATTGGATTACGGAGAGTGAAAAGTGTTAAATAGTCCTTGAAAAATATAGAAAAGGTGAATTTTAACTAGAAAAATGAAAATAAATCTGCCTGACATGCCTAACGTGCTTAGGGGGAGTGATTAAAATTACATTATATCAGAAATAAAGTAATGTTACGTTGTTCTGTTATATTATGTTATTAACATTTAATAGCTAAGTGACCCTATAAATTTATCTAGGAAATCAATTTTGACTAGTCTGTTTTCTCCATAAGGAGATTTAATATTAGCAGTGATAGATTACTTATTAATTTTGCAACGGGTTAATTAAGAATAATAAACATTACAATTGAATATAGCTCCAATTGCAAATCAGATTTCGTGGAATAAAGGGTGTAGCAAGATTTGCTTTACCCACACACCCACCCACCTACGCACACACACACTTATATATATATATATATATATATATTATATATATATATATATATAAATATATTATATTATATATTATATATATATATATATATATATATATTATATTATATATATATATATATATATATATATATATTGCAGGTGAAGACTGTGTATGGAATAAAGACACCGATTATCCTGAATACCCTCCTTTGCTCATCAATAAAGACACTTGGATTTCTTTGAAGGCTGTCAATGAAAATGGAGACAGAGTTGTTAGGTAAGGAATTGTTAAGTGATTTCAAAGGCTTTTTTTTTTTAATACAAATATGTTACATTTCCATTTTTGTTAATATGATTAACTATCAAGATATAAAACTTGATCTTTAAAGCGGTATGTTTGTGTTTCATTTTATCATGGAATTTACAGACTTTTAGAGCAGCATCGTCATAGGTGGGCATGATAACGAAAAATGTTATCGCGATAACCGATAAATCGATAACGAAAACCTTATCATCGATAACCGATATCCGATAACTCGTGATAAAAATATCGCCGATAAGGCGATAACCGATAAATCGATAAATCCAAATTTTTATTTCATTTTATTTTAAATAAAATGTTAAAAAAAACACGACTTTGGTTTTTAAGAAAATGTTAAAAATAAGTTTATTACATCTTTTTTTCACCTATTTTATAGATTATAAAATAAAATTCAGTTTTATTTACCGACACGTACCCTGAAAATATGGAATGTTGCTACTTGCTTTACATAACTTGTAAAACTTTGGATATATCTTATTAAATAAAATTAATATGTTTTCCCTTTGCTTCAGTGTTTTTTATAATAAAATTTTATTTTCTAATTTATGCTCTGATGTTATAGATTCTATAATGTATGTAAAAAGCCAAAGATAAAGGTTAATAAAGGATTTGAAATGAAATCAAAGAATTAGTTAATTCAATTTATCAATATAAAAATATAAATACTAGGTTCTGGCCTTCTACAGCATTTGTATATTCCCCTTCATAAACATGAGGGAGTGTGCTTCCGTGCTGGCCCCACCCCTCGTTCAACTATACTCTCTGTGTCTCAATACTAACACTTTCCCTCAGTGTTGGAAGCACGCACATGTCCAACCTACTCCGAAAAAAGGAAGCCGCTCTGATCCTTCCAACTATCGCCCTATAGCTCTCACATGTATTCTATCTAAAATCTTTGAAACCCTTCTCAACACTCATTTCTTAGATCATCTGGAATCTCATTCACTTCTTTCCGATCGCCAGTATGGCTTTCGGCGCTAGAGGTCTACTGGCGATATACTTTCCTATCTTACTGATTTATGGTTTTCCGCCCTTAGGAACTACGGAGAGCGTGGTGGGGCTTGACATATCCAAAAGCATTTGACCGGGTATGGCACGCGCACTGCCTCCAGCTCCCCCTTTTGGGTTTCCTCCTTCTTTGCTTATTATGTCTAGTTTTCTCTTTCAAATCTCTCAATATCGGTTGTTGTTGATGGGGCGACTTCTTCTTCCTTTTCGTCAATAGTGTGTTCCTCATGGGTTCATAGTCTTATCTCCTACTTTAATTCTACTTTTCATTATGATCTGTCTTCACCTGCACATCTAACTCTATCCACTCAAATATGCAGATGACTCGACCCTTCATTCATCAACTCATTTTCAATTCTGCTCCCTCTCTTACTTCTAGAATTGCCTTCCGTCTTAATCTTTCCGATTTCTATTCTCGCTGATCTGGATAGAATTTCCGGATGGGGTCGTCTCAACCTTGTGAATTCAATCTTTAAAAAATCAGAATTTCTACAAATCAACCCTCTCTAAGGACACCTTCTAACTTTCCTATCTCTTTCGACGGTTTCTTCTCGTCTCTCCTGGTTGACAATATATAACATACCTTGCCTTAACATAAACAAAAAAATGTCTTGGAAACCTCAACATCACAATGGTTGTAGGGCGGTCTCAGGAACTGGAGTTCTGGTTTTTAGACTGCGGAGACTTTTTTCCTCTTTCAGTTACTCCAGCTATACAAGGGCCTCATTCCGCCCTTGATGGAGCACTGCTCTCATATCTGGGGGGGCTCTGGTTTCACCCGGCTTTTAGATAGGATCGAGTCAAAGGCCAAAAGGCTTATTAATTGTCCCGTACTTTCCAGTTCACTTGACCCTCTATCTTTGCGGCGCGATGTTGGTGCTTTATCTCTTTTCTATAGGTACCGTAGTGGCAGATGCTCAAGGGAACTTATCACCCGCGTACCACCATCTTTACGTCGCCCTTGTAGCACAAGGGGTGCTGTATCTGCACATGAGTTTTGTGATTGATATTTGGTACTCTAGACTAGTTGCCTGGGGGTGCTTTCCTTCTTTTCCTTGCCAACCGTCTGTTCTGTGAATTCTCTTTTCAATTTCTGTGTTTCCTGCTGAATTTAATCTCCCCCACTTCAAAGCCTGCGTCTGCGCTCATCTGCGTAATTTGCGTTAGTTGTTCGATTCTGAGGCGTGTAACACCCCCTCCTTGAATAGGGCTCTGCCCGTGAGTGGTGTGGTGACAACTGTAAAAAAAAAAAAAAAAAATTAAAGTTTTCATCTGACTGGGAATTCCTCTTGGCTCTGTAGATATCTTTGCCAAGGGAGACAAATTGCTCCACCGCAGCGCTAGACGGCATTGCAGTATTGTACCTTATAAAGAGATCAATGAGCACCTCATTGTTAAAAGGCTAGGTCTGGCAGGCGTCTGTCGATTTCCGCCTGCTCCACTTATCTTACAATGAGAGCAAACTTTACTCTTGATTGATCTTTGATGACGTTGAACTTGAGTTAGTTCAGTGTAATCATCAGCATCACAGATGCTTAAGTAGTAGTCCTTCTCTTCCATGTCCTCTCCCTCGCTGCTGCTGGTACTGTTGGCTTTCTCGAGTTCGGTACGCCGCAATAACTCTTCCACCTTCTTCTCTATCAGGGCTTTGACCTCTGACTTTTTTGGCCATTGTTTCTTCAAAAGCTCTCATCCACATCAGGCGAAACTTGGGGTGGAAGGCAGTGGCCAGAAGGTACTCCTCATCTTCAAAGGTGCTGGAGAACCTCTTGTCTATGGCGTGAGGGTATTGGACCAGAGGGTCGCAGGACTGGAGATTTGGCATTGGTCTTCAAGTCAATCAGCTCTTTTGTTGGTCACAATGAGGGTAGGGGATCAGGGAGCCCAGATAGCACTGTTTCTTCCCTTGGATTTGATCCAGTGCAACGGCGACTGGTGCTATGACCTGATAATTGAAAAAGAAATATTATTTAACTAGTTTTAAAATGGAAGCATTACTCTGCATTAGCTAAAAAGTAAAAAGAAATAAAGAATTGAAATAACGTCTCGCTAATATTTAGTTTATTTACCCTAGCATATTCTGACATAATGTCAATGTCTGTCTGAACAAACACTGGAAGATTTTCTGTTGGATCATGTATCTGTTCAGTTCCTCTTTCTTCTCAACCAGTACTTTGTTAAGGACCACCAGGCTGTCATAAAGGCTGTTCCACCTTGTTTTGGTGGCCTGGTAAGAGTTGGCAGGTGACGATTATCGTTATATATATATATATATATATAATATATATAATATATATATATATATATAGTATTATTATATATATATATATATAATATGTGAGGCAGAATTTCTCTTGCCCTCACAATAATTATGTACACCTCTCATAGTTGCTCTGTATATCAAATTTTACTATTAATTTTATTATATATGGAAAATATTTAACAACCTTTCGTATGGCACTATTTTTGTGAGAGTGAGTCACTGCAATGCTGCCCGCGAAATGTCTGGCATTTCGAGGGAAGGAAGGCAGTTAGGCTTCAAGATACTAGAAGAGAAGTCGCATTTTAAGCTTCGGCTTGTTAAAAGAACCGGAAAATTGTGTTTGATTGTAGGGACTTGTTATATTAACTTTCACCAATTTTATTAATGACTGTGAATTAGCCTATTGTGTTGAACAACAAATTGATTGCATTTTAAATTGTTCTTACATTGATATCATTACCTACTATGTGATTTAATTAGTCTTAGGAATAAAAGAATAAAAGTAATTACTCCTTTTCATTATCACTGTATTAACTCGTCAAAGGGTTATTACAAAGAATGGTAACCTCCAGTGTGACATTGAAAACCAAACCTAACTGATGTGAAGAGTGTCAAACAGTGAATTAATTCAAACAGTGCCTAATTAAGACAGTGAAGTGGAAAAAAAAAAAAAAAAAAAAAACAAAAAAAAAAAAAAAAAAAAAAAAAAAAAAAAAAAAAAAAAAAAAAAAAAACACAGTTCAAATTCCCCGGAAAAAAAGCAGTGAAAAAAAAAACCCAAACCAAAAAGGCTTAAAAACTTTTCCCAAAACAAAAAAAAAAAAAAGAAAAAAAACCGTTAAGAATGCCGAGTTTAAAAAGAAAGTCGCTCAGAGTCCAAACGAAGAGAAGCAACGTAGCTATTGTAACTCGGTCTCAATCGTCAAGACCCCATCACACTCCCCCAGAAGTAGCCCCTCCTATCGAGGGGGTAAATGAAGAAGATGACGCATCACAATACGAAACAGACTCGGAAAACGAGATCCTAGGAGAGCATGAAGCAACAAACCTGGTGAAGAGTCATCCTTCCCCCACTCTCTTAGGGAGAAAAGGAAGGAAGAAGAATCTCCCGCTCAATGCCATTCCCCCCTTCAACGAGTTCAATGCCTTAGAGTGGATTCGGCAGACAACAATGATCTTTAACCTTAATGAAATCATCGATCAAAGGGAGAGGGTAAGACTTTTGGCATCAAAATTACCAAGCAAGATTACAAATTCGTTGAAACTTCCCCTAAAGGACGATTGTTATACTAAACTAGTCAAGGTAATAGAAAAACTTTATGCACCATCGCTAAGAACTCAGATAGAAGAAGTCTTTCAATCAGGCATGAGGGAGGGAGAGCTCCCATCCGATTATGCAGTTAGAATAAAAGAAATGCTTGGATTATCCACTTTCGATTCGATAACAGACAACGATGCAAAATTTATTAGAGAACTCTTTCTCTTACGATTGCCTAAGCAATTGCAGATCTCCCTCATGACGACAGAGAAGAACCATAATTTTGAGGAACTAATTGAAATTGCCGACGACATCTTTAACAAATTTTTCTCCCAAAACGGTGCTCGCCAATCCCCCGCGGGGGTGAGAAACGAATGGCAATCTGTGAACGCCATACGACCAGCAGAAGAAAAAGTCACCAAGTCACTCAACAGAGAGACTTCAGCGCAGGAGAGGGAGATAAGTCGACTGATAATCTCTCATGAGAAGTCGGCCGAAGAAATGAAGTCACTAGCCAAGAGCGTCATAGAGCTCGCGAAGACACTGTGTCAGAATGCGAAGAATTCCCCCACCCCCAATGATGATCAAAATTCAAGAGGAAGAAATTTCAACCGATCAACTTATAACAACGTTGCAGCTGGGCCTAGTACAGAAGGCCTTTGTAGGTTCCATAGGAAATTTTTGCACCATTCATTTCGATGTGAGGGTCGATATTGTCCAATGTACACTTTGATATCGCAACCCCCGGCAACTCCTCCACCCCCACAACAGAACGTCAACATTTCAAAAAATGGAAAGGCTGGTCCGTGAGGCGACTCCCGGGCCAGATGGGGGTGAATATTGGGGGGAACGACGCTTTTGTGAGTAGAGACCTTTGTGATTGTTTACCCTGTAATTTTTGTATGAATAAATCAAAGGCGGGGAAGTATTAATTTTAACTATAGTAGGAGACGTTATTATAACGATAATCATAATAACAGTAGAATTTATAGTCGTAATTATAATAATAGAAATTACAGTAACCATAGTATTGACGATTTTTATAATAATAATTGCTATGGTAACGAAAATATTAATTGTAACGATGATAATTATAATAATAATGCACGCGTCGGTTATAATAATTTCTATAATAATAATGAGCATGCTAATCTTAATGGCCATAATAGTAATAGGTACTTTAGTAATAATTGTAATTATATTAATCGTGGGTATGATGGAAATGTTAATAGATTTAAATGGAGTAGAAATATCACTTGTAAGGATGATCAAGGGCAGGGGGGGATTCCTAGTGATTCACCCCCTCCCCCACAAAAGTCGCTTGTCACTGAGTCGGTAGGAGTAGAGTCATCTTCAACTTTAAATTGTAACTCAACGCATGATGAGGTTAATAACAATAATAGCAATAATAATAATAATGATTGTAGAACTAGGAATGATAGTCGTAGTGATGGCAATAACGGTTTTGTAAATTCTTATAATTGTATTGAAAATAATAACGCTGTGACTTTTGAAAACAATAGCTTTGTGAATGAGTCGCTGCCTCCACCGACGGAGTCAACCTATCCCCCTACCCCAGTCACTGGGAAGAAGGCGGGAATGGAGGCGATTCTGACTTGTGAATCTATACTTATTGATAAAAATAATGATAAAAATGAATTTGTAATTAATGAAAGGGGCGAAATTCCCTTTCTGAAAATGAATTGTATTAGTTTTAGAAATGAAGGAGGTTCTTCTTCTTCCGATAAGCATGAGGGATCATTAATTTTAAGAAATAATGCATGTGACTTGTCTGATAATGCTGTGATGGAAGTTTCTGGCAACTCTACTGAAATCGTTGCAGCTGTTAGAAATATAATTTTTGATAAACTATATTACATCTCGGATAAGACTAGCAATGAATCCTATTTACTAGATTGTGGGAGTTGCCTCAACCTTATGAGTGCTTCTGAATTAGATAAGGAGGGGGCCCCGATTGGCAGTGCCAGGGCCGCAAATGGGGGCTGCATGAACATTTATGATAAAAGGGTAATCCAAATTGATTTGGGGTTAGATAGATTTTACAATGTGCATGCTTATGCGGCAGATATCAAATTTAATGTTCTCGGCATGCCTTTTCTCAAAGAACACGGGTTCATTATAGACTTTAGGTGTCATTATTTATTAGATCCCAGCACGAAACGTAGTATTTCTCTTAGTAATGAGGCTTTTGATTTTTCGGAGCATGTACGAAATTCTATATTCCCTCTGGCCGCTGTCTCCTTAAATATACCGCTTTGCGAATACGAATTGGTTAATAATTTAATTAGGAAGTATCAAGTCTTATTCTTAAATCCTTATAAAGCACCTAATTTAAATTTAAAGAATGATCAACTCAAAAGATGGCGCTTTATCTGTACAAAATACAGGAAGGAAGGGGGCGTGGCTTATTTTGACAGCTGTAAGAACAAATTTTCTGCTCGCTCACAACCCGACGCTAACGAAACTATAGGGGGAGGGGGGAGGGGGGGTAGAGATTGTACTATTGGAGAGGGGGGGTGAAGATTGCACTGTTGATGAAGGGGGAGGGGAGAGAGAAGAATGTCCTTTGAAGGAGGAAATTTTATGCGAGTTAGCGGCAAACTACCCATACCATGTGACTGTTAATGGATCGCCGATACAATTGAGGAGTAGAACCATAGCTCCACATCTTTTTGAGAAAGCAAGGGAGGAAATCAATAAATTATTGGACGCGGGGGTCATTTCGAGGGGGAGAAGCAATTGGGGTTTTCCAACTAGCTTTTTGCCAAAGTCGGACGGAAGGGTTCGTTTGGTCGTTGATCTGAGGTTATTAAACCAAAGATCAACCTCTGACAATTTTACCCTACCCAAGATTAAGGATATTATATTGCAATTGCAACATTGCAAGTTATTAACAAGGCTAGACGTTCGGCAAGCTTACTATAACGTGCCAGTCAGCGAGGAAACAAAGAAATATTTCACTATTACTTGTCCATTTGGTAATTACAGTTTTAACTATTTAATACAAGGACATAAGTGTTCTTCTAGTGCCTTCCAGCGCTTTATGTCAATCTTGTTTGGAGATTTAAGGAACGTTTTTGTTTATTTAGATGACATCTTAATTGCCAGTTCGACTCTTGAAGAACATGTTGCAATGTTGGAGAAAGTTTTGGAGAGATTAAGGTATATGAAAATTTATCTGAACCCAGAAAAATGTGTACTTGCAGTCGAAGAAACGGACTTTCTAGGTTTCAATGTTAGCGAGAAGGGGGTTAAGCCTAGTAAGGAGAAAATCGATGCAGTGGTGAATGTTGCAAAGCCTATAACTGTCAAACAACTTAGGGCTTTCCTCGGTCTATATAACTTCTGCCGAATCAATATAGTAGGGGCGGCTCAATTGTTGCAACCCCTAACGAAAATGTTGAAAGGAAAACCCGCCTCCAATAAAAGGATTTCCTGGGGGGTAGAAGCCGAGCGAGCGTTTCTAGAAGCTAAAGCGGCAATGGTGAGTGCCACCCTGTTGTCGTTCCCTGATGAAGGAACTGAGTTACTAGTATACACGAAGGTAAGCGAACTCACTATAGCTAGTGCACTGATGGGAGAAGAAGATAATCAAACAAAGATTTTCGCGCTTTATAGTACCATACTCACCGAGGCAGAAGTGGCCCTACCACAGCTGGTTAAGGAGCTCTTATGCGTCAAAAACAGTTTACAAAAATATGCTTACTTAATTGCCAATAAGAGAATCACTGTCTGTACTAGCAACAGTGGGTTAATCACAGCTTATATGAAAAAGAGTGCCGAAAAAATTCATAATATTCGAGAGGTAAATTTATTGAATGCCATTGCAAATTTTGACGTTGAATTTAAATTGGTCTCTAAGGCTAAAAATAAATTGGCAATAATTTTAACAGAATTGGCTAACGAAAGAGATAAAATCATAGAGGCTGGGGAGTTGCAATTGCAACTGGCTTGTATAGAAATTGGGGAGTGGCGTGGACCAAAAACAATACTATGGGACGGAAGTTACAACTGGAGGAGGAGTTTAGTGGATGGAATTCTCTGAAATTCCGTAGTGGAAGGGTTGAGCCCTTTAAATCGCACGTTAAAGGAACAAGACTTAATAATTGATAATTAATAATTAATAATTAATAATAATAATCAATAATAATAATAAATATAATAATTAATAATAATAATAATAATAATAATAATTTCAATAATATAATAATATAATAATAATATGATAAATAATAAAAATAATAAACAAAAATAATAATAATAATGAAAATATAATAATAATTAATCAATAATAATAATAATAATAATAATAATAATAATAATAATAATAATAATAATAATAATAATAAATAATAATAATAATAGATAATAATAATAATAATAATAATTAATTGATAATAGAAATAAATAATAGTAAAATAATAAATAATAATAATAATAATTGAAAATAATAATTAATAATTTATAATAATAAATAATAAATAAAAGCGATATAGTAGGAGTAGTAAATGCGATAGTGTAGTTAGTAGTAGTAGTCAGTAGTAGTAGTAGTAATAATAATGTGGCAATGATAATAGTAGCGAAGCTGGTAATGATAATGACTTTGAGGATTTGTAATAAATACTATAACTTACAGTAAAAAAGGGTTAAATGGAATGATGAAGAAATTCAGGATGGAGTAGATTTCAAGGAAATAGCTATAGAACAGGAGACTGATGGTTATATAAGGGACCTAATAAAGGGGCTGAAAACTAGTGGATTGAAGGCCTGCTACAAGGAATTCATCCATCGGGGCAAAGAGCTGTCTTTGGCGGTTGATATCTCTACAGGCACAGCTAGGGTATTAGTACCGGAAAATCTGGTGGATGATGTCATAGAGAAAATACATAATACAAATCACTTGGGAATTAAACGGACTTTGATTATTCTGAAAGCGGATTTTGCCTTCAGATTTATGCATAGTAGAGTAAAAAAATTTATACAGAGTTGTGATGTCTGTCAAAAAAATAAGAGTGTTAGAAGGATATCTCCAGAATTCGGCAGATTTAAGGAAGTCTCGGAGAAGTTTGACACTCTCCATGTGGATTTATGTAAGTTTCCGTATAGTATGGGGTTCAATTATCTGCTTGTTTTTATTGATAGATTTAGTAAGTATCCCTTCGCCTACCCTCTTAGGCAGGCGACAGTCGACTCGGTGTTGAATGTGTTAGTGAGCGAAATTTTTCCGTTTTGTGGCTCAATAAAAAGACTCATCTCAGATCGAGGAAGCCAATTCACTGCCAAATTATTTAATGACGTATGTAACCTACTCGGCATAGATAAAATTTTCACAACGGCTAGCTCACCAAACGTGAATGGCCTAGTGGAAAATTTGAACCAAGCTCTCATAGTGACGCTAAGGTGTATGATTAATGATGGGGAAAATGAAGGGTTAAGATGGCCTGAAATTTTGCCTTGGGCACTGTACTGTTTGAGAATTAGTCCTCTAAATGACCAAGGGGTTACTCCCAGTGTGCTTATGTTCGGCCAGAATCTATCAGTGCCAGGAAGCTTGTTACAGAAGGAGGCACTCAGTGCCACGGTCAGTCAAAGTGCCTATTTGAAGAAATTAGTGGCCTTAATGCGTAGGCCTTTGGCACCACATGTTGTATATAAAAATAAAAATATATTTATCCCGAAAGATCTCCACAAGGCAAGGGCCGTGTTGGTGAGAAATCAACAGTACAATGTAGGGAAACTGTCAGAGAGATACTCAGGACCCTTCAGGGTGCTACGAATAAAAAAAAGAATAACGTTTAATTTTTAAAGCATGGGGGAAAGAGGCAGTGGAAAAAATTTTAAGAAATGTACAGAATTCTCTCTCATAACATAAACTGCATAGAGACCACTGAAACCCAAGAGAAAAATAGAGTTAAAATAAAAAAAAAAAAAAAATTTATATATATAGATAATAATAATAAAAAAAAAAAGAGAGGAAAAGGGGGAGCTTTTA
>JABUQX010052706.1:17500-22500 GCA_015478945.1 Trachelipus rathkii | reverse complement strand
AAAAATCCTTCAATCCCCCCTAGAAAATAACGACAAAAAATGGCTTTCTAATTTTCTCACTAACCGTTTTGCCAAGGTTCTCCACAAAAACAATCTCTCCCACTCCATTAAATTACAAAATGGCGTCCCACAGGGCGCCATTCTTTCTCCATTCCTCTTCAATCTTTTCACAGCAGACCTGCCCATCCCTACCCACCAATCCACCAAACTTATCACATACGCAGATGATATCAGCCTCATTTCCCAACATCCAGACGTAAATATAGCCACTCTTCACACCCAAGAATACTTACAACAATTAGAAACTTGGTTACTCTCCAATAGAATGACCGCCTCCCCCCTCAAATCCTCCATCACCCTCCTAACCACTGACCGCCACCAATCTTCACTCCATCCAATAGTTTTCCTGAACAACAATCCCCTCCCCCTAAACAAAACCCCAAAAATATTAGGACTTACCTATGACACACACATGACGTTCTCCCCCCACATCGACCAAATCACCTCATCAACTCAACGGAAACTAAACACCCTCCGAACCCTTTCCCAACACAACTTCAGTGACAGGAAACACACCCTCACCACCACCTATAAACAACTCCTCAGAACAAATATAAACTATGCCTCCCCCGCATGGTTCCCAGCACTGTCAAAATCTAACTCAAAAAAATTACAAATCACACAAAACACCGCCCTTAGAATTATCACCGGATGCACCAAAACTACCCCCATCCAACATTTACATGACGAGACTTACATCCTTCCTATCTCCACCCACCTGGAGATGGTGGGGACTCAATTCTACCAGAAAACCCTAAATCCAACCCACCCATGTCACCAAATATTCTCCAACCCCTCCCAACACAGACTAAAATCCCCACCCTCCTCACCAGCTAAATTCTATAATGACATCTACAACATTATTTTCCCCTCTCCTCCCAATAAGTCATGGCTCACTCATATCCATACACAACTAACTAACACGTACCTACAAAACCGCCCCAATAACAATTTACTAAACTCCCCCTCCCCAAAAATTTCCCCTATAGAAGAAACACTGTCCAGAAGAGGCCAAATTGACCTCGCCTGGAGCAGATCAGGTCACCACCCAAAACTCTTACAATATAAATATAGATTCAAACTAGACAATGTTACCTCCCCCACCTGCACCAGATGTCACATTTCCCAGGACACAATGGAGCACCTCCTTCTGGGGTGCTCCGCTCTCGACGCCCCCCGTGCCGACTTCTCTATATCTTCCCTTCTCGACCTGTGGAACCGCCCAAGAGCGGTGGCCGGCTTCCTGGAAGCAGTGTGGCCCTCCAATTGAGGTGGGCCAGGGGCAGAAGTATATATATATATATATATATATATATATATATATATATATATATATATATATATATATATATATATATATATATATATATATATATATATATATATATAGATTATGTAATGGCATTTGACTCTGTGAGGTAATCACAGGATAAACAACAACTATATTGAAATTCTAAAGAATATTTATTCTAAAACAACTTTTCTTTTTACTACGCACAGAATGAAAAATTATAAAAACTGAGAGAGAAGTTAGACAAGGGCAAACGATCTCTCCAAAACTATTCACTGCGGTATTGGAGGAGATATTTAGAATAGACTGGGAATATAAGGAATAAATGTAAATGGTAAATATCTGAGTTATCTTATGTTCTCAGATGATATAGTATTGTTTTTTTTTGTTTTGTTTTTACAGTTGTCACCACCACACACGGGCAGAGCCCTATTCAAGGAGGGGGTGTTTCACGCCTCATAAGTCAACAACTAAAGCAAATTACGCAGATCAGCACAGACGCAGGCTTTGAAGTGGGGGAGATTAAATTCAGCTGGAAACACAGAAGATGGAAGAGAATTCCACAGAACAGATGTGGCAGGAAAGAAGGAAGCACCGCAGCGAACTAGCCTGGAGTTACCTACATCAACACAAAGCTGTAGCTGTTACGAACTACTAATTGCTACGAACGTGGCAAAGATGGAGAATTTACGCGAGTGATAAACTCCTCGAGCACCTGCCAACATGGTGCTGCCTATGAAAGAATAAACTTTGAACATCGCGCAAAGATAGAGGATCAGTGAACTGGAAAGTACAAATTAGTTTATAAGCCTTTTGACCTTTGACTCGACCAATCCGAAACCGGGTAAGACAGAGCCCCCACTAGATATAGAGCAGTATACAACACACAAGGGGCGGATGGGAAGAAGCCCTTATAGCTAGACAATGGAAGAGGAAAAAAAGTCTCGCAGTCTAAACAGAACTCCCAGTTTCTTTGAGGCCGCCCTAGCAACCGTTGTGATGTGAGGTTTCCAAGACATTTTTTTGTTTATGTTAAGGCCAAGGATGTTTATATTGTCAACAGGAGAGACGAGAGAACCGTCGAAAGAGATAGGAAAGTTAGAAGGTGTCTTAGAGAGGGAGATTTGTAGAAGTTGGGTTTTTAAAGAATTGAATTTCACAAGGTTCAGACGACCCCACCCGGAAATTCTATCCAGATCAGCGAGAATAGAATCGGAAAGATTAAGACGAGAGGCAATTCTAAAAGTAAAAGAAGGAGCAGAATTGAAATGAGTTGAAGAATGAAGGGTCGAGTCATCAGCATATGAGTGAATAGAGTTAGATGTGCAGGTGAGAAGATCATTAATGAAAAGTAGGAATAAAGTAGGAGATAAGACAGAACCCTGAGGAACACCACTATTGACAGAAAAGGAAGAAGAAGTCGCTCCATCAACAACAGCCGATATTGAGCGATTTGAAAGAAAACTAGACATAAGTAAGCAAAGTATGGCACGCGTCACTGCTCTCCAAGCTCCCCTCCTTTGGGTTTCCCAAAGGAGGGGAGCTTAGAGAGCAGTGACGCGTGCCATACCCGGTCAAAAGCTTTGGATATGTCAAGCGCCATCACGCAAGTCTCCCGTAGTTCTAAGGGCGGAAAACCATAAATCAGTGAATAGGAAAGTATATCGCCAGTAAATACCTCGGGCGCCGAAAGCCGTACTGGCGATCGGAAAGAAGTGAATGAGATTCCAGATGATCTAAGAAATGAGAGTTGAGAAGAGTTTCAAAGATCTTAGATAGAATACAAGTAAGAGCTATAGGGCGATAGTTGGAAGGATCAGAGCTGCTTCCTTTTTTCGGAATAGGTTGGACATGTGCGTGCTTCCAACACTGAGGGAAAGTGTTAGTATTGAGACATAGAGAATATAGTTGAACGAGGGGCGGGGATAGCACGGAAGCACACTCCCTCAAAACTCAGGGAGGAATGCCATCCGGGCCACCCGCCTTCCTAAAGTTCGTAGATTTCAGGAGCCCATGCACCCGATCAAATGTAATCACAGGCAAAGGCATAGGACACCTGAGAGGGGGAAGGAGAAGGAGGAGGAATGCCAGAATCGTCCAGGGTTGAGTTAGAGGAAAATAGGAGGCCGAAGAGATTGGCCTTTTCAGTTGGAGAATTAGCAACAGTACCATCAGATCGAATAAGAGGAGGAAAGACAGATTTACAGAAGTTGTTAGAGATGTTTTTGGCAAGAGGCCAGAAAGATTTGTCAGTAGGAGAATCAAGGAGGTTAGCGCACTTTCGTTGAAAGCCCGCTTTGCTCGTCGAAGAGTATCCCTGCAACGATTTCTAGCTGAATGAAAATTAGCAAGAGTGATAGGAGAACGAGAATTCACTCCCGATTCGCACTGTCTCTAACCTGAATGGATGGAAAACAAGTACGATCGAACCATGGGTTTAGAGGACAAAGATTTAATCAAAGAAGGGAAGAACCTGCTCATCCATCAGCGATTACAGCTCCCACCTTATCGGCAGAAGTCGAAGCGTCACCAGAGACAAAGCAGTCATTCCAATTATAGTTAGCGTAGAAGCAACGCAAGGCCCCCCAATCGGCCCGATCAAAGTGCCAGAAAAAACGCGTAGGGCAGGATGGAGCTGTTGGAGAGAAAGTATTAAAATTAAGAGATATAAGATTGTGGTCAGATTTACCAATAGGAGCGAAGGTGGTGTATTTATAGAGAGAAGGACTAGTGGTGAAACATAGGTCAAGTGTGTTCAAGAATTAGTTGGGACGATCCGGAATGTGTGTGGGTTCTTTAATTAGTTGCTCCAGATCGTTGAGAATGCTAAATGATTCGGCCTCCTCCCCACCTAAATCAGTATGAGAGGACCCCAACCATTCAGTGTTGTGTACATGTTTACTTCAGATCCTCTGGAACTAAAAATCAGGGTAGAAAATTTAAGCATATTGAGTGAAAGAGCAGGACCAGAAATGAATATACCAAAAACTAAAGTAATGTTTAATAAGTTTGTAAATGTCAAACCTATAAAAATCGGAAATACAAAATTGGAAATAGTGGAGGAATATGTATATTTATTACAGATGATATCTTCAAATGGGAGCTAATAAATGAAGTTAAAAGAGGAGTGAAACTTGGATGGGCGACAATGTGAAGATATGGCCAAATTTTCAGGAGCAAAATGCCTCTATATTTGAAAAGAAATGAGTATAATGAGTGCGTTTTCCTGTCTTGAAATCTGGAAGAGAAACATGGACGCTAAATGTCAAATCAATTTAAAATTATGGTATACTCAGAGAAATATGGAGAGATACATGCTGGGAATATAACGCAAAGATAGAATATAGAACAATAAGATTAGAGAAATGAAAAAGATCAAAGAAAGTTAAAGAAATCAAATGGAAATGGAAGGGGCACGCAGCTAGACAACAGGGCAACAGATGGACTAAAGAAATAATGAATTGGCTCTCTACATCACGAAATGATTAAGATATAGATCTAACATACGCTGGGCACATGAGATTATTCAACTGATGGGAATCACCTTTCAAACCATGGCAGCAGATAGAGAATTGCGGAAACTAATGAAGGAGGATAAAGTTCTGCAGTGGGCAGAGAGGAGCTATTAATGATGATGATGATGGTGATG
>JABUQX010052706.1:0-5000 GCA_015478945.1 Trachelipus rathkii | reverse complement strand
TTAGGAATCTAATTTAGTATAATAAACTACTAGTTCCTTAATGTTATTAAAAATTTTAACGAAACTATTATAGTTAGTATATATATAATTATTAAGGAAAGTTCGTTACTATAAACTAACAGCATCCCAATATACTCATATATAATAGTATTAATATTGTAGGTAAAATAAAGTTTAGGTATTATCTATAGTAATTATTTTATATCTGTTACATTTATTGTGAATCTCGAAGTTACTTCAATAAATCTCGAACATTCAGCATAAATAGTATATATATAGTATAATACTCACTACAATCCACTAAAGTAAATATGAAGTAGAATTGTGATGTAGTAAAATATTAAGAGGTGGAAAAATTGTAACGTATATCTGTAATGCTCAGGAAATAAATAACAATATGAATCAAGCCTTGAGGACATTGACTTTATTAGAGTATATATATATATATTATATCAATTTATAGATCCTTGTTAATAAAATATTGAGAGAATATATTACTTAGACATAGTTGCTTCTCTCAAAAGTTTATTCGTTTTTTTGCAAATGCTTATTCTTATAATATTATCATATTTATCTTGCTTTATTTCTAATCATGTTCTTATAAATTAATAAAACACACCACACAATTACATCAATACTAATACTATAATTATATATATATATATGTATATATAATTCTAAGTATATATTTTCTTTTAGTATATATATATTATTATGTAGTTGTTTTTAGTCAGTTTTTTTATATTAGTATTAGTTCTTAAATTATTACTTATTTAGTTTTGTTATTATTATGTGCATATTTTTAAATTGATATTTATGATTATTTAATTTTAATATTATTAATAAATACATTATTTACTTTTATGATTTTTTTATTTAGTATTATATGTTAACTTAATTAATGTCTGTGCGAATCGTATAAGTATATATATATATATATAATTAAAAAGTATTTTTCTACGTGATATAATAGTAAAATACTATAAAATAACAAAAAATTTTGGTAAGTAAAATGACCCTATTCGACCTCATGTAAATAATTAATATTTTCTCGTGTTTTATAAAATAAGTGTAAAAATATAACTCAAATAAACTCTACTAAAAAATTTTTGAGAATAATGACCCTCGACCTGTAAAAACTTATTTTTCTTTTTTTTTTAACATTTGATGTGAGGCTAAATAAAAATGCCATATAGTGATATAATATTTTTTATTGATATTTTTATCATATTAATAAATAATTTAATATAATAATAGAGTGTTTTAACATGTTTTAATATATCATATACAGTGTATTACTATGTATTCTATAATGCAATACAGTTGTATGAGATATTCAAGTATTTCCTATATAGCCGAACATCGATGCAACAATTGTCATAACAGAACTCATATAGTATATATTATAAAAGGTAACTGTATTTGACATAGGAGAATTTGTTGTCTAGTTCTTTCGACACGCATGTCACGCAAAGGACACATCAAGGAAGCTCCAATAGGAGATGACTCGACAGTGAAAACTATCAGATGATATGAATGTTTATATGTGAGTAAAAATTCTTCATGCTTCACAGATAGAGGCCACTAGAACAAGCTTAATCCACCATACAAACACACACAAAAAGTTTAGCAAAAGTAAAAAAATGAGAGGTATCTCCTTCATGCTCTGAATCAGAACAGAGATAGTCATTCTCTACGAAGCATCAATACTTTTACTTGTATAAATAAGAATTTAATATATATTAACCTCCGACAATTGAGTGTTACTCAAGGAGCAGAAACACAAAACTTTAGGAAAGTACTGGTTCAGAGGTTATGAGAGCGCAAAAGATTCACGAAAAAGCAATAGTGTTGAGGTAACAAGTAATTATTGAATGAAATCAGATTGTAAGAGAGTGTGCTCACCTATAAGATTGATATCAGATTTCCTAAATTAAGTTAGCAAGCATATTTTCGCAACTGTGAGTTCATCGTAGATCTCTCAAAAAGAACTTTAAGGCACACAGTCCATCTACCAGGTATAAAAGTCTTTACTCTTGTGTACAGAGTGAGCATACTTCATATAAAGAAGAACTATAAGTTGCCATATCAGGAACGTTAAAAAGTAGTCATTCATATATATAATTTCTATAATTTTTAGCATTATTATATAGGTTTTAGCATAAGCAACATTACTCACATCAAACTTGTAGATATCTGAATTATAGTGAGCAAAGACTTCAGATAATATTATAAACTTTATAGGATATTTATATGTCATATCTCTTAGTAACATTAGATGTAGATATGAGTGTAAACCAGATTTCAAATTAGTCAAGTGAGTGTAGAGAAGTAATTGAATTGTATTTTATAAAGTTTTTTCATATTATAATTATATAAATTTAATATTCTTTTTTTTATATGTTATAAGAATGATCATTCTTAATAAGGTATTAATCAACTCTTTATAAAATGGATTAACAATAGGAAATTAAGTTTTAAGTGAATCAACTTACATCTTCTCTCCGTTCTTTGAATCACTAATTTTTTGTTCTCGTATCAGTGATGAGCAACACTCCACGTTTCCCTCATTTTCTGGCTTGCAATCTTTACACGATGCTATACCTATACTACTCACATCTCTCTCGTAAACTACTCTTTACTAACACAGTTTTCATAAATTACAGTGAGGTAGCGTACATTCGTAACTCTATCTACATATTAATTTCTCTTACCGTTCTTATACCAATCCAATTCAGTTAACTCTATAAACATTACACAGTGATCTAACATTTGAACCCTTCTTATTATTCTCTTAAATTAATTCTTATGACACACAATAATTCTCTCTTTTCTACCTCTTCTCTTCTTGTCTTTTCATAACATAAATCACATTCATCTCTCTTAAATCTACAGTCTCTCTCAGTCTATTAGACTGAAAAAGACTTTATGAAAAAAGTTACTTATAACAAGAGCTATATAGAAAAATAGCTATAATAATTATGTAAACAATTTTAAGTGACTGATAAAGGAACTTTATGTGAGGAAAAATATACTATAACAAGTATATGCAATTAGAAAAATTGCTAAAAACTTATGAATAAACATTTTAGTGATATATTTTTAAATGAATAGTTTTATAATTAGTTTTATTGATTACTAGAATAATAAACTATTTATTTGAGTGGATAAGTTTTCTATATATTTACAATATAATAATGAAGTAAAGGAATTCTATCAGAGACATTCTAGAATTAGAACTTATTATGAATACTATTAAATTAATTTTGAAATAAATATAGGTATTAATATTATTATATTCCTCTTCATCTATGAATAGTAGTATATTTTGATTCCTAGTCAAATACTTACAACAAAATAATATAAAAGGGTTAAATATACAAGAAATTCATTTTGCAATAAATATACCTCCAATTATAAAGATAAAGATTATATATTTTTGAGAAAAATGTTTAAGACTTAATAGGAAAAGAAAGTAAAAAAAGAAAGTTAGAGTAAAGAGATTAAGAGAGTGAAGTTCATTTCATATTATTATAGATAGGAGTTTACAGTAACTCGTACTTTCAATTATAATGTATACCCTCTTATTTTTTTACTTTATTGATTAATTGTAAAAAATACTTGCAGAAGAAAACTTTTAGAGTGTAAGTTACTTTATACCTGGCTTCATCAAGAACCAAATTGCTTAATTAACGAGTAACTCGTACAAGACTATCAATACTAGAGAGCACTTATGCAAAATTTTAAATACTATAAGATATATTATATAGAAGAAGGCAATCATTGTAAAAATATTGAGTGTGATAGTCCAACATGCGATGCCGTGTGGATAAGAAATTAAAGTGCTCAAACATATAATTAAAGAGAGAGATATACTACTCACTGAATATTTGTTAGTGAATCTCTTTGAGTGAGTGCGCTCTCTCCAAAAATCTGACATTTTATCCTTTCGAGTCAATTGTTATATACTAGCGTTACTATTTAATAACCATATGTCCAAAAATAGACAATATAATCTACCAGTAAAAACCTAAACCGACAATAGAAAATCCATATAGGTTGATCTATATATTGTTGTATTTTAAAATATATCGCACATATATATGATGGCTTTCAATTGGTCTTATATGAAAGAACGCATAGGTATTTTTGCCAACCCGATAAATGTCATCATAGATAATAGAATGGATGGTCAATAGACACCTTAGTATTATCTTCACTGTTAGAATTTAGGGAAAATACCTTCCGGAGGGAAGATGCGTCTATTTAAATGGCATGTAGTGATATAGAAGAACCAGAAGATTATAGATCACATCATGGATTTCTAATGATAAAATAATGGCCGCTCCCCAAACAATGAAAATGAGAATCAAGAATCCCCAACAGAATTTATTAACAATGATCATCATCAGATAGAAGAACATGATCAACAGATAGTAGTTTTTGATCGACATATGATAGATCACGATTATTGTGCTAATAATCCTGCATTAGAAGAAAACGATACTTCTTCTGAGAGAGCTAGAAGGCTCCATACAATTATGAATAACATAGGTCTGTCTATTGAGGGAACCAGACAACGCCAAATGGTTTTGGATGAATTATATGGAGGTCCTCTTGATAATGAACTCTCCATGAACCCTTTAGTTAATCCCTTATCAGAAGGCTCTAGAGAAAATGAGCACAGTAATCCTAACTTGCCTCCTGGACTGAGTATATATGAATACCAGAATATACTTAACAGAAGTATAGAAGCAGTAGGTTGGGAAGACACAGATAGTGATATTTCTTCCGAAGGATTTAGGAAACGACAAACATTCATAGATAACATAGAAAGAAGGATTATTGAAGAGAGACTTTTAATGAATTCTTCAGATCATTCTATGAATAACCATGGTCCAGATCTAGAAGAATATCCCTATGGTGTTGAACATACAGATGTTCAAGTTTTAGAATACTTTCCTTCTATTTTAACACCTATAATAGAAATAGAAGAAGAA
>JABUQX010052705.1:87500-100877 GCA_015478945.1 Trachelipus rathkii | reverse complement strand
TAGACTCCTTTAAAATCAGAATGTTCTACTTTCATCATTGGCGCTTCTTTAGTTTAACTTTGCTTTCAGGTTCTCCTTCTTCAAAGCTTGTTCTTAAACTTCCATATGACTTCAGGGTGGTCGCATCCTCGTACTCATTCCACTTGCTGACGCAGTCGATGCTTGAAGCGGTTTTTGTAAAGTTTTCCTTTGGTGGACATCAAAGATGTAGAAAATACCACACGCACTGAAATTAATATATATATATATATAATATATATATATAATTATATATATTATATATATATTTATTATTATAATATATAAATATATATATATATAATAATAATAAATATATATAATATATATATATTTATATAATATAATATATATTATATATATATATATATATATATATATACTATATATATATACAGTAAATATATATAATATATAATATATATTTATATTATATATATATATATATATATATTATATATATATATATATATTATAATATATATATATATATACTAAATATAAATATATATATTATATATATATATATATATATATATATATATATATATATATCGTATATAACTATATATATCTATATATTTTTGTATATATATTATATATATATATATATATAATATATAATATATATATATAATATATATATAATATATAATATAATATATATATATATATATATATAATATATATATATATATGAAATATTCCATAGATGGGAAGAAAGAATTCCCCATAACGTAACATTCTCCGAATCATAAAAAGCGACTAGAAGAGATATCTAGTTTGGTTGGGGAAGTTTCCCACTTATTTATTTCCCTGGAATACTTATGCATGTTTCAGACCTGATGCTGACAACCCTGTCTTTCGCGAACTGTATGAAAAACTTTCTGGGTTATATGGAATGTTAAGAAATAAAATGTCGAGTGAGAAGAGGAGAAAAGGATGATGGATTGTATTTAGAAAAGGTAAATTTAATCTGCTTTTGCTGTGATTGAAACAAAGGTGAAAGGAAGTGGTGAAGACGAGTGTGTTTTATGGAGAGGAGAGCCATTGGCCTTTGACTCAATCCTATCCAAATGATTGGGGGAAACCTAAATCACCACACACAACATGAAAGCATACCCCATACGAAGAGCGGATGAGACTCTTGTATAGCTGGAGTAACTGAGGAGAGGAAAAAAAGTTCGTAGTCTAAAAACAGAAACTCCCAGTTTCTTTTGAGGCCGCCCTAGCAACGTTGTATGTGAGTTTCCCAAGACATTTTTTGGTTTATTTTAAGGCCAAGTATGTTTATATTGGTCAACAGGAAGAGACGAGAGACCGCGGAAAGGAGATTAGGAAAGTTAGAAGGATCTTAGAGAGGGAGATTGTGTAGAAAGTTGGGGTTCTAAAGAATTAGAATTTCACAAGGGGAGGCGACGCCCACCCGGAATTCTATCCCAGATCCAGCGAGAATAGATCAAAAGATTAGATGAGATGCAACTTTAGATGCGAAAAGAGGAGCAGATTTCAGATTAGTTGAAGAATGAAAGGTCGAGTCATCGGCAGATGAGTGGATAGAGTTAGAGATGTGCAGTGAGAAGATCATTAATGAAAAGCAGATAAAGTAGGAGATAAAGACAGAACCCTGAGGAATACCACTATTGACATAAAAAGAAGAAGTCGCCTAATCAACACAGAACAGCCGATATTGAGCGATTTGAAAGAAAACTAGACATAAGTTAGCAAAAGAGAAGGAGGAACCCAAAGGAGGGGAGCTTAGAGGGCAGTGACGCGTTGCCATACTCGGTCAAATTATTTGGATATGTCAAGCGCACCACGCAGTCTCCCCGTAGTTCCTAAGGGGGAAAAACCATAAATCTGTAATAGAAAGTATTCGCCAGGAGACCTCGAGCGCCGAAGCCGTACTGGCGATCGGAAAAGAGGGAAATGAGATTCCAGATGATCTAAAAAGTGAGAGTTGAGAAGGGTTCAAAGATCTTAGATAGAATACGTTAGAGCTAATAGGGCGATAGTTAGAAAGGTCAGAGCGACTTCCTTTTTTCGAATAGGTTGGACATATGCGCGGTTCTTCCAAACACTGAGGGAAAGTGCTAAGTTATTGAACGACGGGAGCGGCGTCAGCACGGAAACCACCCTCCCCAAAACTCGGAGGAAATGGCCATCCGGCCACCCGCCTTTTCCTTGAACGTTCATAGATTTCAGGAGCCCATGCACCCGACCACTAATGTACCATGTAATCACAGGCAAAGGGCATAGACACCTGAGAGGAAAAAGGAGAGGAAGAGGAAGGAGGAATTGCCAGTATGAGAATTCATGTTTAATAGAAAAGTCCTAATTCTATTGACAAGAACTCTCTCATCATAGGTTTAAGTCCACGTATTTTTAGCTCCAATCGTGTCAAAGTAGTCAAATACACTTGCCTATACCGGTGCTGCGAGGGCCCGGGAATACTAATCCCTGGTTATTGAAGAATCACTCAAGGAGTAATTTTATCAATACATATTGAGCTGCAGTTTAATTAAAAGAGTATTAACATCAATAAAAATAAATTTTTCGTTTAAGAGTGTTCTCCTTACATGGGCCCTGTGTTGCCTTTGACCCGAGTGTGAAGGAGATGCGTGGTTGAGGTATCTGTCCTGACATAGGCTGTCCTTATTCCTATTGAATAGAGACTCTTTCATAGTTTAAGTCACGTATGCTTTCTAGCCATCATGGTCAAATGGTCAACACACTTGCTATACAGTCGGCGAGGGCCCGGAATCTAATCCTGGAATGAAGAAGCACTCAAGGAGTAATTTTATCAATACATATTGAGCTGCAGTTCAATTAAAAGCAGTATTAACATCAATATTAATTTATATATATAATATAATATATATATAGTATATAATGTATATATAGTATATGTATTATATATTTATATATATATATAATTTATAGAATATATATAATATATATAATTTATATATATATATATTATACTTCCCTTGCACTACTAACAACCGTTTCCTTCATCTGCTTCCAGATTTTTTTCAGTTTCAACTTATTTACATTCAACTGATTTACTTGCGAGCGCTCTTAAATACTTATCCTTATTATCTTGTTCACTTAGCTTCTCACCCTTAATTCTACCCACTTCCTTCCTTATCACCTTCCTCTCCATCCAAGCCAGCACTAACTTAATTTAACTTAAAACAACATAATGATCCGATACTCCCATTCCTATCCCTCTCACTAATTTAACATCCAAATACTCACATCTCCCTCTTCACCAACACAAAATTCAATCATACTTTTCACTTCGATACCATCTCTACCTACACCAACTCTAGTATACTTATGCATACGCTTGTGTTTAAAGAAAGTATTACTCACACACATACCTCTCTCCTCACAGAAATCAATCACCTTCCTACCATTCTCATTTACTCCCGACACCCTAAAGCAACATGTTATACCATCCCTTTTGATCACGCTATTCAATAATTTAGGATCAACCACACAAATTAATCTGAAGCTCCTACCTCACCTCATCCAAAAATATAATCATCAGAATGTATCCCAGAAATCGCACTCTTTCAACACTTCAGATGCGACCAATATGTCACAACCCACACATGCCTGACCTTTCAAATTAAATTTAACCATTAAATTCTTAGTACTGACAACACACAAAATCTACCATGGCTCTATACCACAAGGGTCACTTCATAAGAATTGTAGGCTCATTCTCTTCCCCCTCTCAATTCTTTCCACACCAGCACAAACACATTTCACACCACACCAGTAGTAGGGGATGAATATTGCAGGGGGCGGGTAGGGGGGGTAGGGGTACATAAAAAAAACACATAAAAAAAAGTCTAGGGAATACACATTTTGGATTTTTTTTTTTTTAAAATCAAATTGTGATTTTTTTGATTTTTTGATATTTTTGATTTTTTGGATTCGTAACGTCACGCGAAACAATTTGCAAGTTACAAATTATATATCGGGTGACGTTACGAATCTGAAAAAAATAGAAAAAAAAATCAAAAAAATTCCCTATCACATTTCTGATTTTTTTAAAAAAAAAATAAATCACCTTAAAAAAAAAATTGCCTTGAAAAAAACCATAAAAAAAAACAAAAAAAAAATTTCAAAAATGTTCTTTTGAAAAATATTAAAAAATATAAAAATAATAAAAAATATATAAAAAGAATAAAAAGAATAAAAAAATAAAAAAAGTAAGCATTAAAAAAGGTGGGAGGGGTTAGAGGAGTAGAGGGCAGGGGGAGGGGGAATATGATGTTAAGCCCTTTTGACATGGGTTGTAACCACCTGTATGATAATAGACTAAATAAAGCTTGTAGTGTGGTTAGCATGTACCTTAATTATAGTTTTTTTTTTGCTTTTGGTGGTAATTGGCGTATGCTATATTGGCCTTTGTTTAGGATATTGACAGGCCTTAAGGTGTGGTGTAGGTTGTGCATGTTGCATGAGCATGTGTTTGATAAATTAAGCTGACTGGGACAGACTCGATAGGCCCATCTGGCTTCTTGCTGTCTCTTTATTTCCTAATCTTTAGCGTAGGGAATACTACGAATGATGAAATAAATAGTAACTTTTAATTAGTCAACGATATGATGGTGCAGAATCAATGTAGAAATGTTTAAGAGATGTTTAAGCTGCTGAAAATATCCAGCGGCGTTATATGCCCATTGCTGTTCAAATCCATGTGAAGTACATCACATAAGAAACTTTATAGTGCAGCGAATGCAACTGGTACTGTTTTAGATTGCCATGGCAGACTAACTATTTTAGTAGAAAAAAGTTAGGAAAGATTTTCCCAGAAACAAAATAAACAAAAACTCACACGAATGGGCGAAACCAGGGTTGGTGGAAAGTTTCGATGGAATTCTTGCGATCTAGAGAAATCTTAAAAGGCATTTGATGAAGGTTTAGAGGAGCTTGGTGACGCAAGATATTAGACCTTTTCAAAAAAACTCAAGATCTTTGAAAGTTATTTTGGGCCAAAAATTTTCCAAAAAAAAAAGGGGGGGGCATAAATTGTTATAGTTTATTTATGATTGCAACTTCATTAAACATACAATCTTCCATTATGTACTACATTTTCAGTCTCTAAAATTAGTGACAGCAACGCATCTTAAATCCTTTTGAAAATGATGTTTGTTTTGAAAGATTCTCAAGCAAACATCAGTGAAACAATTTTCAAACGATTTGAAAGATGCAAAACAGAGGCTGTTAATGAAGAAAGGGAAAATGCCTCATGTGAGAATCAGTGTAAAATAAAAAATATTATTGCTAATCTTACAATTTCTTTTCCTGATGATTTTTTAAACCATTACTTACTAATCTTTGTAAGTCACTCATTCCATCGATATATATTAAATATTTACGAATTCTATAAATAAATTTAACCTGTACAGTCACATTTGGATTGTTAATGATTTTAGCATCTATCTCACTGTACAGTTCAAATTATTTATAGAATTCGTAAAATATTTAATATATATCATGGAATGAGGACTTTAACAAAGATTAGTTAAGTAACTGGTTTAAAAATAATCAGGAAAAGAATTGTAATAAACATAATATTTTTATTTTACACTGATTCTTTCACATGAGGCATTTTCATTTCTTCATTAACAGCTCTGTTTGCAACTTTCAAAATGTTGAAAATGTTTCACCTGATGTTTGCTGAGAATCTTTCAAAGCAAACACATTTTCAAAAGGATTAAGAGCAGTTGCTGTCACTATTTTAGAGGACTGAAAATGTAGTACATAAGGGAAGATTGTATGTTAATGGAAGTTGAAATCATAAATTTAAACTTATAACAAATTTGCTTTTGATTGCAAACTTTCAAAAGATCTGAGTTTTTTGAAAAAGTCTAATATCTTGGCCACTCCAAGTCCTCTAAACCTCATCAAATGCTTAAGATTTCTCTAGATCGCAAGAATCCATCGAAACTTTCCACCAACCTGTTTCGCCCATCGTGTGAGTTTGTTTATTTGTTTCTGGGGGAAAATCTTTTCCTACTTTTTTCTTACTAAATAGTAGTTCTGCCATGCAATCTAAAACAGTACCTAGTTGCATTCGCTGCCACTATAAAGTTTCTTATGTGATGACTTCACATGTATGTTGAACAAGCAATGAGCATATAACGCCGCTGGATATTTTCAGCAGCTTAAAACATCTCTTAAACATTCTACAGTTGATTTCTGCACCATCATATCGTTGACCAATTAAAAGTTACTATTTATTTCAGCGTTCGTATTACCTACATCGCTTACGAAAATAAAAAAACAAATAAAAATAATATATATTATATATATATATATATATAATATATATATATATATAATATATATATATATATATTAAAAATATAATATATTATTTATATATATATAAAACAATATATAATATTATATATATAATAATATATAATATAATATATATATATATTATATATCACTTGTCAAAAATCATCAATTTAATATTCTCATATAAAAATCAACTACTATCCTATTTACCCCCCTCCCCCTCCCTCTACTCCTCTAACCCCTCCCACCTTTTTTAATGCTTACTTTTTTTTAATTTTTTTATTCTTTTTATTCTTTTTATATTATTTTTTATTATTTTTTATATTTTTTATATTTTTTCAAAAAAAAAAAAATTTAAAAATTTTTTTTTGTTTTTTTTTTGGTTTTTTACAGGGATGGCATTTTTAGTGATTTTTTTTTATTTTAAAAAAAAAATCAATTTGTGATTTTATGATTTTTTTGATTTTTTTCTATTTTTTCAGATTCGTAACGTCACTGGATTTATAATTTGTAACTTGCAAATTATGTTTCGCGTGACGTTACGAATCCAAAAAATCAAAAATATCAAAAAAATCAAAAAAATCACAATTTGATTTTAAAAAAAAAAAAAATCACCAAAAATGCCATCCCTGGACTTTTTTTTTGTTTTTTTTTATTACCCCTACCCTCCCTACCCCGCCCCCTGCAATATTCATCCCCTACTACTGGTGTGGTGTGAAATGTGTTTGTGCTGGTGTGGAAAGAATTGAGAGGGGGAGAGAATGAGCTACAATTCTTATGAGTGACTTGTGGTATAGAGCTATGGTAGATTTTGTGTGTGTCAGTACTAGAATTCTAATGGTTAAATTTAAGTTTGAAAAGGTCAAGGCATGTGTGGTTGTGACATATGGTCCATCTGAAGTGTTGAAAAGAGTGCGATTTTCTGGGATAATCTGAATGATATTTTGGATGAGGTGAGTAGGAGCTTCAGATTAATTGTGTTGGTTGACCTAAATTATTGAATAGGTGATCAAAAAAGGGATGGTATAACATGTTGCTTTAGGGTGTCGGGAGTAAATGAGAATGGTAGGAAGGTGATTGATTTCTGTGAGGAGAGAGGTATGTGTGTGAGTAATACTTTCTTTAAACACAAGCGTATGCATAAGTATACTAGAGTTGGTGTAGGTAGAGATGGTATCGAAGTGAAAAGTATGTTTGATTTTATGTTGGTGAAGAAGGAGATGTTGGAGTATATGTTGGATGTTAAATTAGTGAGAGGGATAGGAATGGGAGTATCGGATCATTATGTTGTTTTAAGTTAAATTAAGTTAGTGCTGGCTTGGATGGAGAGGAAGGTGATAAGGAAGGAAGTGGGTAGAATTAAGGGTGAGAAGCTAAGTGAACAAGATAATAAGGATAAGTATTTAAGAGCGCTCGCAAGTAAATCAGTTGAATGTGAAAATAAGTTGAAACTGAAAAAAATCTGGAAGCAGATGAAGGAAACGGTTGTTAGTAGTGCAAGGGAAGTATATATATATATATATATATATATATATATATATATATATATATATATATATATATATATATATATATATATATATATATATATATATATATATATATATATAAATATATATTATATATAATATATATAATATATAAATTAATATTGATGTTAATACTGCTTTTAATTGAACTGCAGCTCAATATGTATTGATAAAATTACTCCTTGAGTGCTCTTCACTTCCAGGATAGATCCGGGCCCTCGCCGACTGTATAGCAAGTGTGTTGACCATTTGACCATGATGAGCTAGAAAGATACGTGACTTAAACCTATGAAAGAGATTCTTGACAATAGGAATAAGGACAGCCTATGTCAGGACAGATACCTCAACCACGCGTCTCCGTTCACACTCGGGGTCAAAGGCAACACAGGGCCCATGTAAGGAGAACACTCTTAAACGAAAAATTTATTTTTATTGATGTTAATACTCTTTTAATTAAACTGCAGCTCAATATGTATTGATAAAATTACTCCTTGAGTGATTCTTCAATTGACCAGATTAGATCCCGAGGCCCGCAGACGGTTATAGGCAAGTGTATTGACCACTTGACCACGATGAGCTAAAAAGATACGTGACTTAAACCTATGAGAGAGATTCTTGTCAATAGGAATAAGGACCTTATTCCTATTAACAAGAATCTCATACTGGCATTCCTCTTCCTCTTCCTCTTCCTTTTCCTCTCAGGTGTCCTATGCCTTTGCCTGTGATTACATGGTACATTACGTGGTACATGGGTGCATGGGCTCCTGAAATCTATGAACGTTAGGAAGGCGGGTGGCCCGGATGGCATTCCTCCCCGAGTTTTGAGGGAGTGTGTTTCCGTGCTGACGCCGCCCCTCGTTCAATACTAGCACTTTCCCTCAGTGTTGGAAGCGCGCATATGTCCAACCTATTCCGAAAAAAGGAAATCGCTCTGATCCTTCTAACTATCGCCCTATAGCTCTAACGTATTCTATCTAAGATCTTTGAAACCCTTCTCAACTCTCACTTCTTAGATCATCTGGAATCTCATTCCCTTCTTTCCGATCGCCAGTACGGCTTTCGGCGCTCGAGGTCTACTGGATATACTTTCTATTTAACAGATTTATGGTTTTGGGCCCTTAGAAATAACGGGAGGACTTGCGTGGTGGCGCTTGACAAATCAAAATAATTTAACCGGGTATGGCACGAGTCAGCTGCTCTTAAAGCTCCCCTCCTTTGGGTTCCTCCTTCTCTTTACTTACTTATGTCTAGTTTTCTTTCAAATCGCTCAATATCGGCTGTTGTTGATTAGGCGACTTCTTCTTTTACTGTCAATAGTGGTATTCCTCAGGGTTCTGTCTTATCTTCTACTTTATTCCTGCTTTTCATTAATGATCTTCTCACCTGCTCATCTAACTCTATCCACTCATATGCCTATGGCTCGACCTTTCATTCTTCAACTCATTTCAATTCTGCTCCCTCTTTTACTTCTAGAATTGCCTCTCGTCTTAATCTTTTTGATTCTATTCTCGCTGATCTGGATAGAATTTCCGGGTGGGGTCGCCTCAACCTTGTGAAATTTAATTCTTTAGAAACCCAACTTCTACAAATCTCCCTCTCTAAGATACCTTCTAACTTTCCTATCTCTTTCGACGGTTCTCTCGTCTTTCCTGTTGATAATATAAACATCCTTGGACTTACCATAAACAAAAAAAATGTCTTGGAAACCTCACATCACAACTTGCTAGGGCGGCCTCAAAGAAACTGGGAGTTCTGTTTAGACTTACGAGACTTTTTTCCGCTCCTCAGTTACTCCAGCTATACAAGAGTCTCATCCGCCCTTGTATGGAGTACTGCTCTCATATCTGGGGGGGCTCTGGTTTCACCTGGCTTTTGGATAGGATTGAGTCAAAGGCCAAAAGGCTCTCCACTCCAGTACACACACTCGTCTTCACCACTTCCTTTCACCTTTGTTTCAATCACAGAAAACAGATTAAATTTACCTTTTCTAAATACATCCATCACCTTTCTCCTCTTCTCATCGACATTTATTTCTTTAACATTCCATATACCCAGAAGTTTCATACAGTTTCGCCGAAAGACAGGGTTGTCACCATCAGGTCTGAAACATGCATAAGTATTCCAAGGGAATAAATAAGTAGTAGACGGCCCCCAGCCCTACTACCACTGTCATTTTAGTCGTTTTTTATGATTCGCAAAATGTACGTTATGGGAATTCTTTCGTCCCCACATAGGGATGTCCCGCCATATATATATATATATATATATATATATTATTAATATATATATATATTGTTAAAATTAAGTATATATTTCTAATATATAACCCTATATAAAGTTTCATATAAAATATATACTATATATATATATATTATATAATATATATATATATATATATATATATATATATATTATATATATATATATATAATATATATATATATATATATATATATATATATATATATATATATATATATATATATATATATATATATATATAATATATATACTATATATATATATATATTTGATTATATAATATATAATATATGTATTATATATATAATATAGATATAATATATAATATATATATATTATATATATATATATATATATATATAGATATATATATTATATATATATATATATATATATATATATATAATTTATTATATATATAAATATATATATATATATATATATATATATATATATATATATATATATATATTATTTTCAGTGCGTGGTGTATTTTACATCTTTGATGTCCACCAAAGGAAAATTTACAAAAACCGCTTCAGCATCGACTGCGTCAGCAAGTGGAACTGAAGTACGAGATGCGACCACCCTGAGTCATCATGGAAGTTTAAGAACAAGCTTTGAAGAAGGAGAACCTGAAAGCAGTACTAAAGAAAGCGCCAATGATGAAAGTAGACATTCTGATAAAGACGGTTCTACCGACCTTGAGCTGGGACCTATAAAAGACGGAAAAGAAAGTGAAGGGACTGTCACTTTCGGCAAAATATCAAAAGAAAGGGAAGAAAGCGCTGAAGAAGTGCCAGCAGGTCTTACAGAGGACAGTTTAAAACCAAGGTTATCTCAAGCAAAACGTCAATGGAGCATACAAGCAGTTAAAGGAAAGGTAACAACAAGCTGTCTGTGGAATGCATGTAAAGCGTTGACGATTGGAACTATTTTAATTTTCATTGGAGCTGGGATGGCCACAGTAGGTAAGTATACAGTTATTTAAAAGACAGTTATTTAAAAGATTTCCTCTCATGTGAATAAAGGTTTTCCCTTGAGATAATAAACAAATAAAATCTATATATGAAGAGAATTTCATATATTTTATAATAGCCTCTTATATATATATATATATTAATATATATATATATATATATATATATATATATATATATATATATATATATATAATATATATATATATATATATATATATATATATTATAATATATATATATATATATATAAACTATAAATAATAAATAATATATATAAATTTTATATATCTTATAATATATATACTATATATTATATTATATATATATATATATATATATATATATATATATATATATATATATATA
This sequence comes from Trachelipus rathkii, assembly GCA_015478945.1. Lineage (NCBI taxonomy): Eukaryota > Metazoa > Arthropoda > Malacostraca > Isopoda > Trachelipodidae > Trachelipus > Trachelipus rathkii. Next base: position 89,392 of record JABUQX010052705.1, on the reverse strand, counting down.
TATATATATATAATCACCCACCTTCTCTCCCCAAGACTGGGGCTAAGGTGCGACACATTCAATGGCAACAGAAAAGTAGTAAAAGAACATGACGCAAGTTGAAAAAAAGTCCAGCCTTTATACCTTTCAGTGAGAGTTCGCCGCAGTCAGAAATATCCACCCTAGAACTTCACGGGACCGCGACGGACTATCTCTACGGCATCTTGTCAATGTACGGTTCATCCCTTGGCCCAGAAGGCACAACCATACCCCTCTCGCAAAAAAAACCCCGCCATTCCTCCTATTATTCACTTTTTTCTCGCCTCTGCCAAACTCACATTTCTCTCTTCCAGGCATTCCTTTACTGACTCAATCCACTTTTTCTTCGGTCTCCAAGCCGGTCGATTACCAGCACCCTCACCACTATATATCTGCTTAACCAACTGACTTTCATCCATCCTTTCCACATGACCAAACCATCTTAATGTATTTCATTTATTCTCTCATCTATTCCTTACTTCACACCACACAACTCCCTAATGCATTCATTTCTCATTTTATCAATTCTTCTCACACCTAAAGATTGTCCATCTGATCACATTGTTCTTTAGATTTATACCTCTTCTTCCAGACCATAGTTTCCTTACTATACATTAACACAGGTAACAACATACCCCCAAGTAAGACCCTAGCGCACTCAAATTCAGTACCTTTACTTCACAAGAATTTAATGCTCCAGCCCACCTTCCTACCATCACAACTTCCTTACTACACTCTGTATTCATCGGTTCCCTTTCATACCAACATATATTCCTAAATATTAACTCAGGACATTTGTTCCAGTTGCCACCACCAAAAACCAATAGCTTCACCACCGAGCTACTGCCTCACTCATATAAATAAACATTAATCATATCACGTTACTTTTCAAACACCCTCCATTTTAATTAACCCTGCTAAACCCCTCTAACCCAATCCTCTCAAACTCTCTTTAGATTCGCAAACACAAAACCAAATCATCCGCATATAATAGGTAGGTCACCCTCCTCTCTCTTAAATTCTACATCATTCTAACATCTTCCTCTGCCACTCCCACCTCAAATCCTTTCATAACCCAATCCATATATAAATTGAATAACCAAGGAGACATAGCACATCTCTGTCTCACTCCAATATTAATATTAAACCAATTTATTCTTACACACGCTTTTTATTCAACTTTTACTATATTCATATATACTTTGATTCCATTCCAAAAGCCTACAACCAACACCATATACCACTAACACCTTACATAGAGCTTCCCTATTAATCCTATCATACGCCTGTTGCAAATCCATAAAAAAACCTAGATGCAATTTATTTTTTTCTCTCTTCATTTTCTCAATCATTTGTTTCAATGTAAAGATTTTATCCACGCATCCTCAACCACTTCTAAATGCACCCTGTTCCTCAATAATCAGTCCCTCAGTCACTCGATACACTCTTTCGATAAAAATACCAGCATATATCTTCCCTACAATACTCAATAAAGTAATTCCCCTATAATTCCTACAGTTTCCCTTTATCCTCTTACCCTTACACATAAGGTACTATTACTGCTTCCTCCAATCCCTCGGAAATATACCCTCCATAAAAGCTCTGATACACAGCTTTCTAATCCACTTAATCACCATTTCGCCTGCGTTCTTGATAATTTCACCAGTAATTTCATATCTATACCTGCAGATTTACCATTCTCACTCTACCAATTACCTCCTCCTTACTAATGACCTCATCCATAAAATACCTATTCCGTCAAATACCGTCAAACCCACACACACACTCACTATCACCTCTTCATTGCTGCCAATGTTATGCAGATTTTCGAAGTGTTCCCTCTTACACTCTCCTCACATCCATGTTCACCAGTT
>JABUQX010052705.1:75000-77500 GCA_015478945.1 Trachelipus rathkii | reverse complement strand
ATGGTCCTTTTTAGACTGCCCAGTAACCAATAACAAATTTAATTATTAAGGAGCCACATTGGCCCCTCTAGAATGTCACAGTCAACCCATAATAAATAAAAATAATACTTAAGAAGCCGCATGGTTCGTTCTTTTTAAAACTGTCCAGTCAACAAATAAAATTAATAATAAGAACCGCATTTGACCCTTTCTATTAGAATGTCCAGCAACCCTTTAATAAATTAAGAATAATTACTAAGAAGCCACCATGGGACCTTACCTAGACTGTCCCAGTCAACCAACAATAAAAAATATAATTAATAATTAATAATAATAATTAGGAGGATTAGACTCCTCTAGAATGTCCCACTCAATCCATAATTAATTTAATAAATTAAGAATAATGATTCAGACGCCACATGGGTCTATCTAGACTGTCCCACTCAACCAATAATAATTAATAATTAAGAATAATTATTAAGAAGCCGCATTAACCTCTCTAGAATGTCCCAGTCAACCCATAATAAATAAGAATAATACTTTAGAAGCCTCATGGTCCTATTTAGACTGTCCCAGTCAACCAATAAAAGTTAATAATCAAGAAGCCGCATTGACCCCTCTAGAATGTCTAGTCAATTCATAATAAATATCCAATTAACCCCCCACTTGGCCAAAACCCCCAAAAAAAAAATTTGTTTTTTTTAGCTGTTCAAGGATATATAAAAATATTATAGTATATCGTGTGTGCTGATTTCAGAAATGACATTAGTTTTCCAAGATTGGCTCTAGTTCTTGAGATACAGGGTGTTCCAGATATACTCTTATACAAATATCTTTTTAATGCATATTTTACAGTAATATTGTTTTATTTTCTTTTATTATTTTACCTTGTATATATACTTTATTTTTTCCTATTTTCAGGAACACTATGAGTACTTCACGAAGAGCCTGTTGAATAACCCCAATGTATTCTGCTACATCTGTGGTGAATATTCCCAGGAGAACCAAAGAAGAAATATACTAACTTTGGTGAAGCAAGCATATCTGGCATATTTTGGGAATGAAACTCGGAGACCAAGATAAGTCTTTGGCCTCCCCATATGGTCTGTAAAACGGGTGTCGAAAATCACGTCAGTGGAAAAAAGGACGAAGAAAAGGTTTAAAATTTGGTTTGCCTATGGATATTGCGGGAGCCATAAGAATCACCACAGTGACTGGTATTTTTGTTTGGTTAATGTGAAAGGTCTCAATCGTTACAAGAAACGTAAATTTGAGTACCCGGATTTGGAATCAGCAAGGCGACCTGTACCACACTCCGACGATGTCCCATCCCAGTGTTCACTACACTCCCGGACCTAGCATTGTCTGATGAAGAAGATATCCAGGGATTTGGTGTGCACACGTGCAGATAGTGGTAGGGAATATGAAGAAAGTACTTCTAAACAAGAAACAGTTCTCCCAGGAAGAGATCAATGATTTAGTAGGAGAGTTAAGTCTCTCCAAAGGCAAGATTCTGAGCTTTTAGCATTTAGACTAAGTGAAATAGATCTGTCTCAAGGCGAAATGTAAAATAAACTTTTTTCGAACAAGAGAGGTTAGTACTTCCCATAGGTTTCATGAAGAAGACCATAGTATAATTGTAGGACATCCCTGGGACTCCTACTCCAAATGGGTTTACCTAAATACCGACCAGAAATGGCGATTGTTTATGGATAGTTCACCGAGAAGCTTGAAGTGTGTTTTATTGACAATGGCAATAGTTATTGCATCGATTCCAATAGGTCACTCAACAAAACTGAAAGGGGAATATGAAAATATAAGAATGACCTTGCAGAAGCTATATATATATGAACACCAGTGTCTATATGCGTTGATTTGAGATGGTCAATATCTTACTTGGGCAGCAAACGGATATAATAAGTACCCTTGTTTCATATGCTTGTAGGATAAGTAGGGCTAAAGAAAACCACTGGGAAAAAGGTTTTATGGCCTGCTAGGGAAAATATGACTGTAGGTGCATCAAATATCATTAACGAACCACTGATGTTGGACAGAAGGGAAAAAATTATTTTCCCACCACTCCACATCAAACTAGGATCTGATGAAACAATTTGTTAGGGCCCTAGACAAAGATGGTGAATGTTTCAAATATATTTGCAGATTTTTTCCAGGGTTGAGTATGGAGAAACTCAAAGCTGGAATCTTTAGCGGCCCTCAAATTCGCCAAATCATTCAAGGTATGACCAATTTCTATAAATTCCATGACTGAATATTGAAGCATCTGCTGTAAAAGTTTTAGTCTTGGTTAGTTCAGAAACTTTTTGGGGCAACCATAAATCTGCAACTATGTAGAACTCGTACAAAATGCTTTCAGACTTCAAAAATTTGAATGCTAATATGAGCATAAAAGTTCACTTTCTACATAGTCACTTTACTTTTTTTTTCCTGATAATCTAGGATGTTATAGTGAGGAACAAGGGGAGAGGTTCCATCAAGATATCAAGGTGATGGAAGAAAGATA
>JABUQX010052705.1:67500-72500 GCA_015478945.1 Trachelipus rathkii | reverse complement strand
ATATATATATATATTATATATTATATATAAACATAAAATCACCACACAAAATCAAACATATATATATATATATATATATATAATTATATATTATATAATATATATAAAAATCGCATAATATATTTGTAAAGCTCTGCTGGAAAGTATGACATTAGGTATGATTTTCGCATTTTTATCAGCAGTAATGACAACAAATCCAACTGTGGCAATATTAAGCTGTTTTACTGCCAAATCTTGCAACCTTGGTTATTTTAGCTTTTTTAGCTACTTTTCGGTGTACTTATGTTTTGTTCAGCCTTTTAATGTTATATATAGCATTTTCTATCCTTTTTAGAGTATGACGTCATATTTAGATATCCCCTACCCCAATTTGATCTAACCTTTTTTGGAAAATCTAGCCTTTTTCTAGCTTTTCTAGCTTTTAGGCTTATTTTGGTATGTTTTTATGGGTTTCCGAAGCCCTCGAGTCGAATGGACGCATCCCCGAGTCGATTGGAGGGGTCCCTGAGTGCCTGTGGTGGTGATCTAACCTGCTCCTTACCGCATTGCATTGCTCCCCATTGATCAGTATATCGAAAAGGCTATGTGTCGTCCTTGGTATGATTTTTTGGCTATTCGGGGTCGGAGAGTTGACTGTTCATTTCCCAGAGTTGATTGAACCAACCCTTGAGGTGTTTCGCTCCTCACCACCTCGTACCATCTGCCGCGCACAGGCAGAAAAACACAAATACTTTTTCGGACTCACTAAATGACATCATCATTCTCCGTGCTTAATATATATTTAATTTAATATATATTTATTTATTTAAAAAATCCTTACAGACGGACTTGGAATCGCCCCAGGGTCATCTGAACACAAGTTAAACGCCAAGACCGATATACCACCGAAGCATGTAGCATGGATGGCTTGTGACCTATTTTTACGTTTAAAATAATAATAATAATAATAATAATAATAATAATAATAATAATAATAATAATAATAATAATAATAATAATAATAATAATAATAATGATTAATGGCAGTTTTTATCAGCAGGTTATGACGTTTAAGCTCGGAAATTGACCTTTTTCCTTTTCGTAAGTCTCAACATATAACACACGTACTTTACTTTTAATTTATGATGGGGTGGTATATATATATATATATATATATATATATATATATATATATATTATATATATATATATATATATATATATATATATATATATATCAACGCTTTCGTTAAACATATATATATATATATATATATATATATATATATATATATATATATATATATATATATATATATATATATATATATATATATATATATATATATATATTATAATATATAAAATATATATATATATATATATATATATATATATATAATATTATTATATATATATATATATATATATATATAATATATATATATATATGTATATATATATATATATATATATATATATATATATATATATTTATTATATATATATATATATATATATATATAATATATATATATGTTATATATATATATAATATATATATATATATATATATATAATATATATAATAATATATATTATAATTATATTTTATATAAATGTATTTAAATTCATATTTAATAATATATATGTAATTTATTTATATTTTTAAATAGATGTAAATACTGCATTTAAACCGCAGTTCAATTTGTATAGAAAAAAGAACTATTGTAGGTAGGTAAAGAAAATTGCCTCCTCTGGGGTCGAACCAACGCATATTGCGACTGAGACCGAAATAATCGGACGCTGTCTACCGACTGAGCTATCATCTAATCCAAAAAAGTTAGATTCAAGAACAGCTTTCAAGCGACCGAGCCCCCTTCAAGACAATATCAATAGGTTTTCACCCTGTCCTTCCCTTCTTTATTTACTATACAAATTTAAGCTGCGGTCTATTGCAGTATTTACATCTATTAAATCTTACAGAACGAGGAAAGGACAGGGTGAAAAAAAAAGGTTCGGTACTTCTATAGATAACTTTAATTTAAGTTTAATATCCTTAGAAAAATCATGTCAACTAAACCAAAATCGAAAACACCTCATGTATTTGAATATATTACTCACTCTGATGATAAAAATTATTTCCATTTTCAATATGAAATAGTTAACACAGTTGATGGGAAACAGTCAGTTCGATCATGCACAAAAGAGTCTACCTAACTACCAGTTACTCATGGGGTCACAATACATCTATTGGATCCTTTAAATTAATGCGACATTTAAAACGCTATCATCCAGACATTTCTGCAATTGTTAAAAAAAAGATGAAACTAAAGGTAATCAGGAGAAACCTTTAATTTCAAAAACTGAGACTAAAGTGGAAACTTTTTCAGCTGCCATAAACTTGTTCTGTCTATGTTAAGTGAAAAATTCAAATTACAATTGTTTATAATGGTTGTTAAAGATAGTGACCCATTAGTTTTCTTTGCATAACCAGGATTTAAAGCTCTGTGTGGAGACATGGCTTAGAAACTGGAAGTCCCTTTAGACTGGAAAAATATTATTTGTAAAATAGTTCTAGAAGAAAAAATAAACAAAAAAATAAGCTTAAAAATTGCATAAAGGGACGCTTTGTGCATTTAAAAATGGATACTTACACATGGGCAAAGCTAAATTATTTTGTCAATAATTTTATATATATGTGGACGAAGATAAAAACAATATTTCTAAAATGTTAGCATAAAAGAAAAAAATACTCAACATTTCAGCGAATATATTCAAGAATTTGTTACTGACATCTTAAAAGAATTCGAAATAATAAGAAGCAAGTAATTAGCTTAGTTACGGATAACGCATCAAAAATGATCAGCAGTACGATTGAAAATTAAATAAGGACAATGAGGGTGAGGAATAGGAATTTGGTAAATGTGATACTGATTTTATTGAATGTCAAAACGAAGAAGTAATAGTTGTTTTCAGAATGAACTTGATAAAACTATGAAAAGACTATGTTCCAATAACGTTAACATTGCACACATGAGATGTGGAGTTCATACTTTACAGTTAGCAGTGCGTGATGGTCTCCACAATACTCATAGAGCAAATCTTATAAGCAGGGCGAGACAAATAGCAAAAGCAGCACGTACCCCAAAATTAATGGAAGTCAAAAGAATCAAGCTGCAAAAGTGGCAATCTTAGGTCAAGAGACAAGATGGGGAAGTACATGTCTTATGCTCTAAAAGCTTCTGCAACTAAAAGATTATAGTAGTAGTATGATGGCTGCCGGTACTTCTGAACTTTCTCTCTCCGACAGTCAGTTGGAACAAATCGAAACACTCGAAGAATTATTAAAACACCCATACTTTACAACAAAAAAAATTCAATCAGAAGACTTGACTGCAGGAAAATTTTTATAGAGAACGGATTTTAGCAAATCACAAATAAATTCCATGAAAAGAAGGGAAAGAATGTTAACGAAAATAAAATACTTTTGTCGACAATTTTTGTTTAGAATCTTTCCCAGAACTGAAGATCTTGATATTTAAAGCTAGGAGTGTTCTTTGCGAACTAGGACTCTTAAAATGAATAACGCTATCGAACAGGAAATCTGGGTCGAGTCAGATAGGTTCAGCAGTTTCAGGAATCCTCCCTTGTAGAATTTTGTCAAATGAAGATGAAGAAGTCACATTTGCCAGATATGGGAAAAATTTGAGCATGCAGAAAAGCGATTGGAAAAAAATAAAAAGACAATCTACTAGTAAAAGACATTTAACCCTAAATATCTTCTAGAAAATAAAAGGTAGAATTCCATAAGTCAGTAGATGGAATTAATGAAAATCGACCGGAAATCAAAGTTATCAAGTTAAGAGGACATCAACTTGCTCTCCTTAAATTTTTGCAAGGATGCCGCTGCACAATTACAGCTTTGCCTCCAATTCAAGTGAATAGTGAGAGCTTATTTTCTGCTTTAAAAATAATAAACGGATCTAAGGGACATCGTTAAAGGAGGATTTATTGATGGTTTTATTTTTAAGAACAATTGTTTTGAATAAATTATATATTACATATGGTCTTGCTGTTCAAAGAGGAATTATATTAAAAGTTAGGAAGAAAGGAATTATATTATATATATAAATATATTATATATAAATATATATATATATATATATATATATATATATATATATATATATAATATATATATATTATATATAGATTATATATATATATATATATATATAATATATATATATGTATGATATATATATATATAATATATATATATATATATTATATATATTATATAATATATATAGTTATAGTTCATATATATATATATGATATTTATATATATATATATATATATATATATATATATATATATATATATATATATATATAATATATATATATATATATATATATATATATAAATATATAATAATATATATATATATATATATATATATATATTAAAAATCTGTTTTGAATAGAAATTATGTTATATTATGTTCAGGCTCATGTTCCAACGAGGAATTATTTTAAGCTTTAGGGATGAATCTAAAATATGATTTTTTTTCTTTTTTAGGAAAAAAAATAATAAAATTATATACGTAACTTACAGGCATTTCATCGTCAAAGAGGAATTTAATAAATTTAAATTAGGAAGAAAGTGACTGATTCCTTTTCTGTATGTATTTCTTAAAATTCTTATTTTCTATGAAATATTTTCTAAGTTTTAAATTCTAAGTTAATAAAGATGTCCTTAACAAACATTTAATTTCATCATACCCTCAAAATTTGTAATCAGAATTAATGATTTTCATGACTGTAAAATGGCAGAAGGAAATTATAACAAGGCGGTCGGAGCCGGAGGCCGGAAGCCGGAGTCGGAGCCGAAAACAATTTTAAAATGCCGGAACCGGAGTCGGAGCCGCGTAATTTTAAAATGCTTGAGCCGGGAGCCGGAGCCGGAGCCGGAGCCGGAGTCGGAGCCGGGTAATTTTAAAATGCTGGAGCCG
>JABUQX010052705.1:20000-57500 GCA_015478945.1 Trachelipus rathkii | reverse complement strand
TTTCTTTTCGCTGTAGCTATTGTAGTGTTTTTTATATAAATTTTTTTATTTTATTTTTTTTTTTTTACATTTTCTTGTGTGAAATTTTACCAGGATTTCCAGCAATGTATTCGTTTACTGTAGCATTAATAGTTTTAAGATACATATGACGGATAATCCAGACGCTGGCCATATATAAATATATATATATATATACTATATATATATATAATATAATATATATATATATATATATAATATATATATATATATTATTATATATATATATATATATTATATATATAATATATATATATTATATATATATTATATATATATATATAATATATATTATATATTTATATATACTATTCATTGAATAATGCTCATTCATAAAATTATTGTAATGGATGATTTAATGCATAAGTTGAATAAAGACATTGCTAAAACGTTCACTGTATACTCTCATCATTTAAATATATCTGTATTTTTCATCACACAAAACATTTTTCATCAGAATAAATACATGAGAGATGAATCTTTAAACACCTAGTATCTACTACTGCTTGGCCAGAGAAAAGACATGAGTCAGATCAATGTACAAGTCAATCAAATGTTTCCATTACAGCGTAAGGACTTCCTAAAGGTATATAAAGAAGTTACATCGAAATCTCATGGTTATTTAATGTGCGAACTTCATCCTAAAAACACGTACAGAGTTATAATCCGCACCAACATTCTACCCTTTGAAATAGAAACTGTGTACATACCTGCATAATGAGCATTCTAGTTGTAAAGTATTTATCTCCTATAAAAAAAATCAAAAAAAAAATCTGAGAACAGCTGGAAAACGTGAACTAATCGGAGAGTACGAGAAATTATCCGGTGTGTTTGTGAAGTCTGTCTAGATCTCATAAAAGGAAAAGTTCCTTTAAACAGACCTTAGAAGGTGAAGCTTTGCAGTCATAGAAACACCATTAAAAAAACTCTCCCATGACATAAAAAAAATCTGAAAAAAAAAGTTATTGCCGAAAGGATGTGGAGTATTCTTGCCTTTACTCTTTTCAGTCATAGATCCCTTGAAACTAAGTGGATATCCGAATAATGAAGAAGGTTGCTGTTTAACCGTATAACGAGTATAAGAAAATGAAGTATAATAATAATAATACGCCACCTATGCAAAGCTTCCTTCAACAGTCTCATCAGCCTACGCACCAGCTACTACATGTTATACAATCGACACCATATCATCAACAAATACATCAACAGAGTCCTTTTCAGAGTGATGTAAGGTCATATCAGCAACCTCTGCTTCAGAATGATACAGGATCATATCAGCAACCTTTGCCACATAGTTTATATGATCCTAAAGTTGATCAGATAAGCAATAACGAAAAAGAAACGTATCAGATATTAAATTCGGACATTAACATTCAGGAGATGCGTATCTTATATCAAGAAGCCATACAAAAATTAGTAGATCCTAAAGACTTACATCAACATGCATGCAACATGCATGATTCGAATTTAACACCAGATGTAAAGCCCGAAGTGAAAAAACTAAGATCCATTTAAAAATATTCTGGATGAAAGTTTACCAAATAGAGATCGCAAATAAGGACTATCTTTATATACTATTTTAAAAGATCAGTTATCATGGAATGAAATGGGACAAAGCATTATCGATTGTGAAATAGTCAAAGGATCAAATATTGTGGATCTGATAGCATATCTCTTCAGACTATTAATTTTCCTCGAACTTTATTTTAATCTTAAATAAACAAAGATTAGCTGACTTGGATAATATTCCACTGACTCCTAGACCAGATTCAAGTCCCTCAGGTACTTCTAATGCTTCAGATAGATTTAAGCGAGCACGAGAAGAAGAATAAGGAAAACGCCCTACATTAGACCTAAGTGGATTAATTCATAATTATTCATTATTATTCATTATTATTTCACGTTTATATATTATTATATATATATATTATATAAATATATATATATATATATAATATATATATATATTATAATTATATATATTATATATTATAGTATATAATATATTGCTTTTATTTGTGATGTTTTGTAATTAATAAAATATACATTTAACTTTTGGATTTATATTTATTGTAAATATTATTAAATAGAGAAGAATTTGTGCAGATTGCAAAATATATAAATATATATATATATTCTATTAGTATATATTTATATATATATAGTGTTGTGGTATATAAATGATATATATATATATATATATATATATATTATATTATATATATATATATATATATATATATTATATATAATATTTATATCATATATTAATATATATATATATGATAATATAATGTTTTATTTATGTCATTAATCGACATGGAAGCAAAGGATGTAGTTGATAAGTATTATTACAGCTTGAAAGAACCTAATAGTTACGGTGGATTTAATAGGTTTGCTTCTAAGTTTCTAAATATCGATAAAAAGGAGTTGAAAAAATAATTGAAAGGGGAAGAAGCCTTTACTCTGCATAAACCTATTCGTAGAAAATTTCAGACCCGGAAAGCCATAGACCACCACCTCGATAATGAATGGCAACTAGAATTTACTGAAATGATTAAACACAGCTCGTAAAATGAAGGGTATCAATACATACTTTTCACTATTGACGTGTACTCCTTATACTTATGGTTAAAATATTTAAAAGATAAAAGATCCCAGACAGTGACTGAAGATACAAGAGAAATTATAAGGGAGGATAATATATATCCTAAATTGATCTGCACGGATAAAGGAAGCGAATTTTAGGCTGAGAGAGTTTCAAGAAATTATTACTGAGTACGATATATGATATTATAACATATTCTCTGTAAATAAAGCCGCTATTGTTGAAAGAGTTTAGCGGACGATTAAAGAACGAATGCACCCTTACGTTACTAAGATGAATACTTTTAAGTATATTGCCATATTGCAGGACCAAGCTTATTCTTATAACAGATCTTGTAATAGAACTATCAAGACTATACCTATAGAAATGATAAAGATAAAGCCTATGGTTCAACAAATACGTAAAGTGGGTACAATTAAAGATAAAACAGGAATAAACGTGCATGACTATGTAAGAGTGTCTAGATCTGATGACAGGTTTAGAAAAGGATATGAAACGGAATGGCCTAGAGAAGTTTATAAAGTAGATGTCATTCGTGAATTTCCACTTGAGGGACTGAAATTATATTATCTCAAAGACTTAGATGGAGAACCCGTAAATGAGGCTTCTATAAACAAGAAATACAGAAAATACGGTTCGATCCTGAGAACAATATATATAAAATAGAAAATATATTAGGTTGAAGTAAAGAAAGCGTATCTGGTGAATGGGTGGATATGCTAACAGGTTTATTTATTATAGAATAGTGAACTTAATATTAATTCAGTATTCGTCGTAATCAATGGGAGGTGTAGATAATTTATTTTAACTATGCATCTTCCGGCATATATATGGATTTACATCCATAACAAGTCTAAGATTTCAGAAATAGAGTTAATGAATCCTATTACTTGAAGGGAATGTATTAAGTGAGCTATGGAGATGATATCAGAGGCCAACATAGAGAATCTGCTTCCTGCTCGTCAATGGATAATGATATATAGATCGGCAGATTATGTTAAAACTATATTAAAAATAAAAATCAGCGAATTAAATAAGATAACATATTAAGATAAACCATATTTCTTTGAAAAATTCGTTTAGCGGGATATCGGCGATAGTTGATGTTTTAGGTTATTTTAAACCCCATTTGTGGCAAGTAGATTATGTAGGATTTAATATACTCATTAATCATTAGGGAAGACAGGGTATTAATCATTTGGTCCACAGCAGGTGTGAACTTGAAGACCCTGAGTTGTTTATCATTAACGATAGAGTGGTCGGGATGCGTGTACTGGAGATGAGGATAGTAGAATATTCTTTAGAAAGCAGCTGTCCAAATGATGCAGGGAAATTAACGGGAGGGTATCAATATATAGCTTAATAACAGCCCATGTACTCATTTTATATGAACCCCTTCAGATGGTTACAAGATCAGGGAATAGCTTCATTGGACCATATAGGTGAACTCAATGGCAGGCATCCAATAAAAATGAAGATGGAGTATTTAAAAAAGATAGAGTTATAAGCGCAGTTATCTTTCAGGGAAGTTATTGAGTAGGTTAAAGAGCATTTAAGAATATATATTAATTATCGGATTAGCCTTACCAATCGTTAAAATTAATTAAGCTTTTATCGAATCATCAACGTAAATAAATTTATATTTATATTTTTAACAGGTTGAAATATTTTGTTAGGTCCGGTAACTGTTGATATTATCTCGTCTCGGTAGACGAATATTAATAACTTTTCCTGTTCCGCAAATGAACTAAAAAGTTTGGATTAATTCTTAATGATCCTGATTGAATCATTTACCTTCACATTTTAAAATTAGTATAAGAAAGAAGCTCCGTTAATAATGTATGGTGACAAGGTATTCATTGGAACAAAATCACAAAGAGAATATGGACTGGGTGGCTTTTTGGCTAAATTATGAAAAATCGCAATGCCTCTATTTAGAAGAGGAGGAGATTATATGGGAAAAAAACTATAAGAACAGGAGGGAACACTGTAAAAGATATAGCTGCAGGCGCTAACCCTTGTGAGTCCTTAAAAAGACGGATTGCTGATGGTTCTGATGAGATGCTGGACGATGATGTCAAACGTAAAATAAGACGTTAGATGACCGTCCTCATAAAGAAATTGGTGCAAGAAAAAGTCAATGGATAAAGACATTTTATGCATAATTGTATTGATGTTTTGCTAATTAATACTTATTGGCATCTTTTACATAAATATATCATTCTGTAACTGTATTGTATATAAGAAAAGCCATATCAAGATTCTGCTCATTATATGATCAGAGCTCTTACCTGCAAGATTCATTTCCTTCATCCTTCTAGTTGTAAAAGTGAACTAGATCTCTTCTCTATGAACCCTACCCAGATTGGTGTAAGTGAGAAAATTTCTCAGTATTAACCTTCCATTCTCAATCACACACGATGTTCTCTCGAATTCCAATATACTGGCATTCAGATAGTATCTAGTCCATAATGTGGTTTTATATTTAAAACGGAAAGCGACCTGATGGATAAGATCTCTTCATCGACACCAATAGTATAGTGTATACTGAATCAATTTCTTGTATAACATGTTTTTAACCAGATGAAGTACATTAATTTATGGAAATAGTTGGAAATCGTCGCTGAATTATATCCTTATAGAATTTTGTTATATAGACTTTATAAATTTTAGGGATGCTAAACAGTATTATTGAATATGCGTTTTTATAGTTTCAAAAATTGTTTAAGATTTGATAAATATAAGTGCTAATCCACAAATGACCCATAATTTACGGACGTAATGGGGTATCTTCTCTCAGAGACTTATCTACGCAGCTGTAGATACTGAATTGCCTTTACACCAGATAATCCTTTCGCTCTTAAATAATAAGTAACTGGTGCTATGCGTATGTCGAACTTGTGTTAAGTTGAAGCTTATTCATGTTAGAAAAGTAATTATTACTAGGCATTTACATTGAAATTCTTTTGAACACTAAGGAAAGTATCCTATAAGAGTTGAAACGAGTTATTCAATTTTTACACAGGGGATTATCGAGTAAAGTATCCTAAATGTGAACGATATCTTACTCAGAGTAATAATAGGAATTGTTGAACATGAAGCGTACTCTGGGAATTATAAAAAGTCATAAAATAATTCCCTTTTGAACTAAGAGGTATCAGTTCTACATGTAATGGGCACTTACGACCGTGTATAAATGTTTCGTGGATACATCTCTATGTTAAGACCTTTATACGATTTTTCTGATGATGTTTCATGTAGCTTTCGAACAGGAATATTACTAATACGTAAGAATAGTATCTTATATACGCTTTGGATAAGCAGCCTTTTCAGCTTGTAACGCAAATTTTTTAAACTTTTTAAGAAGAGCATTAGAATTAGTTTCTTTCGTGGAAGTCCCGAATACCCATACATATTGGTTTATTTTAGAGAAATCCTGAGTCTTGAAATTGTAGAGTCGCAGCGCTTTTGAGTATTAAAGATGATGAGAAGAATAAAAACTGTGTTTGAAACTAGCCCAGTTTTATAGGAGTCTTCGTATTCCGAGTAGGAATCTGTGATACTGGAAAGGATCTGGTTTTGTATTTAATACTTTCCTTTGTCACATTACTACAGGAGCACACTCAGTCTATAGGGAGAAAATGGTGCTGCTTACTTGATTGATTCTTTGAATATAAATTTGATATTGAGTAAATGATTATATAATTTCATTTTTATAAAATATAATAAATGTGATTAATATAAAAACTATGTTCACCCTGTTCACCATATACTTAATTTCTGTGGAGTCTATTGGTTTTATTCATTATACCGTTTTTAAACCAATGTGTTTTAATGACTTGTAAATATATTTGATGTTAAAAATTTGTATCTCGATGATTATATAGTTTCTAATTATGTAATAATGCTTTAAAATAAGAACGGAAATTAATTCTTAAAATCTTATTTTCTATATAATATATATTATATTATTTATATATATATATATATATTATATAGTGGTGGTATTTATATATATTATATATATTATATATACATATATTATATTTGTGCATTACAATGTTTGAATGGAATTAAATGTATGTTGATAATAAGCTTTTAGTTTCCAGGAAGATTATTTTGTATATATTATATCAGATGTCTTATGACGTCACGAATTTCACGGTGAATGAATACAGGTTCTTGAATACGATATTTCGTTGTACCCGACCCTTAACATGAACAGTGTTTGTAATACATTTAAAGGTTTAGTTATAAGACTTATAACATATTCAACGGGGTTGGTTTATTTTAAAAAACATGGTATAATGTTATATTATACTAGATTTTTCGACAAACATTTGCACACTCGTTGCCTCCAATCGTATTGTAACTGTGCATTGAAACGTACATGGTACATCGATAGACATAGGCCTCTGTGGATAGATGGTTTATAGACTACATACTTCGATGTAACATTAAAGTATATAATGTTGATACCTATACATGGGATTAAAAAAATCTCAATATTTCACTTTCCAATTTGATTTTTGGAAAGTGAAGTATTGGATATTTTTTTTCTAATCATACGAATCAACATGATTTTAAGTTTGTTAAAGCAGGCAAGAATAATCTTTTTTTTTTACCATTGTTCTTATTTGGAAATGTTAAAGAATTTTTTTTTTTTAAATTTTCATTTTTTGGGAAAATTTCTTGTAGTACAAATCCAACTATGTATATTAAGAAACTATTCAGATGAGAGATATATGGATGATCGAGAAGTGATGACGGGAGTGAGATCATATAGAAGTGGTGCGAATGATGGAAGTAGAAAAATTATCGTAATTTTTTTTCAGAGAGAGAGTTGATAGTGTATGAGAGTTGTGGTATATGCGTTATGAGGTTATACAAGAAAAGTATTATGTGTTGGAGATTATATGTGAGGTAGTCGCGCATGAGGTACGGGTGATGAGTGATTTCGATGAAATTGGAAGTTGATGTTGAATAAAGTCATAAATGGTTTTGAAATGTAATTAGTCGCATGATAGCAGGATTTGGTGTGAGTAAGTGACGAAAGGACCGTTCAGAGATTATTGTTTTAGTGTAGGAGGATATAATGTGCTGAGATAGATATGTAGTGATATTATTGACGAGAAGATGTATGTTTTATGTTAGGAGGAGGGGCAATTGGGACCTCCAGGGTAACCGAAGATATTGTGGGATGTGTGCGTGTGTATAGAGTAGAGCTAGGGAAGTGTGTGTGGATATATAAGTATTTTGTAGTGTAGTAGTAGTGTGGTGATGAGATACGCGACATATGTGAGCATGGATGAGTGTAGTTTGGTGAAGGAAAGTGTGTAGGTGTGTGTGTGTAGTGTTGAATGTTAGATGTTACCGGGTAGTGTGTAAGAGAGAGAAGAGGTTGGGCTGGTTTTCAAGGAGAGGAGAATAGATATTTGTGCTTTCAGTGAAAAAAGATAAAAAGGAGATATATAGAAGTAGAGAGGATGATTTTGAAGGACAGTAGATATGGATCGTTGAATATGAGTAAGATAAGGATTGGAGTGTGTAGAGATGATTATTCTGGAGTTTGAAGTTGTAATGGTGAAATGTTGACTGTTAGAATAATGGATGTTGAAACGGTGAAGAAGTGTTGATTGGTGAGGTGTAACAATTATGGATGGATGTGTTTGTGTAGTATTGTAGATGATATAGGGTGCTGCTTGCTGGTGATTTAAACGCAATGGTTGAAGTGATGTAGATGGAGGAAGATATGCTGAGTAGATACTTGTTCTGGGAGTGTCGGCATAGGAGAAGATAGATAGAGGGAAATATTGATTAGAAATTAATTGCGACTGGACTAAGAGATGAAATGAAGGGAAGTAATGGTTGTTATGAATGAATGAAGTGAAGATGGTAATAAGTTATAGATAGTTAGAGAGTGAATCGGGTATAAAAGATGTGCGTTGGATTGATATGGTCGTTAGAGATAGATATATGCGTGGGAGAGAGAGCGGTGTGTGGATGTAGAATAAGCGTGCTTAAGGAAGTGGAGTAAGGGGTAAGAGTTGACTATATTTGGATAAAGACTAAAGGGATTAATAGATTGAAGGATAGGTGGATAAGAATGAAGACTTGAATTTATACACAAGTGTAGATGATGTGAGAATGAGGAGAGATATGATGGAGAGCGATAGATGTATGTGAGATGAATAGATATAGAGAATGTGTAGAAATGAAGTTTAGTATCGAGGGAGTAGAGAGAGAGGGATATCATTTAGAGAATGGAAACATTATGAGATAGATAGATGTGAGAAGGAGTTTGTGAGTGTGGAGAAAAGATTGGGCGCGTTGATGAGGTAGGATAGTAGACTAGTGTAGGAGTGAAGATCAGATGTATATATGGGGAGAGTTTCACGAGGTGTATTGTGAGTGTTGTCAGATTTGTTGTAGTAATGATAGAGGTGGAGTGAGAGATGGTGGAGGATAAGTTGAGAGACATTATGAGTGAGGAGTAGAAGGTGCGGAGGGATAGTTGAGAGTGAGTGGAAAGATTGTATTGCTTACTATAGGGATGAGAGTGTCGCATATTTATAAGGATTAGTGAGGATTGATGATAGTGGATTCGGATGTGGGTAAAGGATGAGCATAATTGGAGGAGTGGTTCTAGATGATAATATGATGAGTGGATGAGGATGAGGAGAGGAAGAAGGAGTATGTATGGAGTAGTCTAAGATAGATAGTGTCGGGAGGATATGATGAGAGATGTAATTTTTCAGATTGATATGAGTAGGAATATAAGTAGAGGGATGAGATAGAGAATAAATGGAGATGATGGATGGATAGCATTTGGAGTGAAGTCAGGTCCGTGGAATGAGTATCTGGTTAGACTGATATGATAGAATGATATGAGTGAGGTGGATATATAGATTGTGGAGTGGCTGATGAAGTTATTCAATGTTTACTGGGATCAGTGCGAGGTACCAAATTGGCAAGATTCCTGTCTTGTACCAATTTAAAAGGGTAGGGGAGACAAAGGGACTGTAGGAATTAAGGGAAATAAGTTTTTGATGTTGTAGTAAAATATATGGAGCGGAATTTTAATGAAAGAGTTAAAAATATTCAGATAAAATAGAGTGGGGAGGAAATGGTTTTAGGGATGGTGCGAGATGTTGGGTGGATCAGGATGTGGAAGAATGCTGGAGAGATTCTCAAGAAAAAAAGGGAAAGAAGATGTTTTTGATGTTTCTTTTTGATTTGCAAAGGCATATGAATAGAGTTGCAAGAAGGAAGTTGTGGGAGAATTAGATAGTTATGGAGTAATGGTTTGCTTTAAAGGCGGATTAAAGATTTTACCCGAAGTAGAGGGTGTGCTAGGATTAACAGAAGGAAGGGAGTGGTTTAAAATCGGGAGACAAGGTAGTGTTAGTTCCATGGATTGTTTTAATACTTTATATTATTTTTTAGTTAAGGATATGGATAGATTTGAAGGAGCTGAAATGAATTCTGAATGAGAGTATTTGGGAGATAGCCGTCTGTACTATTTTTGCGAGATTCATGTGTTTGATTGCCGATAAAAGGAAACGAGTGATTGGTGCTTGAGTTTTAACGAGTGTAAAGTGGGATTAAAATTAATTCTTTAAAGTTAATAACAGTAAAATTGTGTAGAAACACAAGGAGACGATTCTCAATTGGGTTGGTATATTAAAGGTGATTGGGAAAGCCAGGCAACAACAGTTTTTTAGATATTAGGAACGGATTTAGGGGCTTTCTGGAAGGTATGAAGAATAGATATGATATTAGGGTTGCTGAGAGGAGGTATTAAGCAGCTAAAGAATTAAGGAAATTGAAATTTAACAAGAAATTTATGAATTTGTTCGAGTGTATATTTGTTACAACTGTTCGTATGGATTTGAGACGTGGGCATTAATCTCTAAAAAAAAAGAGTTGAGGTTTTGAATATGGAGGTTTACGAGATATTGTGGAATAAAGAGAAGAAAATTAGAAATGTAATGGTAAGAATATGTGCCGATAGGAGATGTACGACGAGAAGAGGCAATAGGGTACTAAGATGGTATGGACAAGTGCTTAGAATGAGTGATAATAGATTGACTAAGAGGTTTTTATGTCCGAAGTGGTAGGCATAGGAGAAGGGGCACCCCAATGGTAGGTGGGTTGGATGGAGTAAGGGCATTATAGCATTAAAATGGATTAAGGAAATAGATTAACCCGTATAGGATCACTGGAGAGCTGTTATAGGAAGATTCGTTAGGGTTGCAAGTATTGAACAACGTGGAAATAGACATAGCCAACAGCATTCCCGATCTGCAAATGACACCACCCTTTTTGAAGATAGTGATATAATGATAATGATAATATAATAATAATAATAAATAGAGTCAGATAGTGAGTGTGTGTGGAGTGATAGAGATATGATATGGTGAGTGATAGTGATATATGGTGATTGACCGTGAATAGGATTATGAGATGGAGAGTAGATAGATAGCGATATTAAGGAATAGCGAGAGATTAAGGAGATAAATAATGATCCGTGTAAATTCGGCTTGATTCCCAACGGATGTTACCCGAACATTTGAAAAAGAGAATGATCATAATAATGAATATAATGTATCAAAGAAAGAAATAGAGGCAAGTCACGGTCCATAACATGACCATTAAACTTATCTTGAAATAGATAATAACCGCAGGTCTGAGGCGGATGATAAACGGAACCTCATTTGTGTATATTGTGAGAAGAGGGGTCATATTATGAATGAAGGTTAATAAACGTTAATTTCTTAACAAGTCGCAAAATAGCTGACGAAGTGTGAGTGGAGTTGTAATTAATACAAGCAGGAAAGAAGTTCTATAAATAGGAGACTAGTAAAGGGATACTCATAGTAATTATGAGTGATATGGATCATTAGAGATTATGGGGTGGTGAGATATGAAATAAGGGGTGATGAGCAAGAGAGACTGATGGGAAGAGGTGATCATAGCTATGGTGTTGAAGAGAATGATATTAGGGATGATGGTGAGAGTTGGAATAGAGATGTAGTTATGAATTGTGTATATATGATATAAGGATTAGAAAATAATAATTGAGAAATATAATATGGGAAGATGAGAGTATATAGAGATGATGTGGAGAGTTAAGAATGGTAGTAAAAGATAGGATTATAGTGAAGGAAGGAGAGTTGATATTATAGGATGGAATTGAGGGTATGAATGGCTCTACTCACTCTCTCTCTGAGATAGGATCTGGGTATAGATGTAGGATATATTGATGTTAAGGTCTGATAGATATATACACCACGCTACGGAATATACTCGAGTGTTAGGTGTTAGTGATATATGGAGGAAAATGTATAGAATTGGTGGTGATATACTGATCGAGAGATGATGGATATGATGGCGATTCAGATATCGCGGAGGTCGTGGAAGATGAGGGAGTGGGATTCACAGGGAATAGATAGAGGAGTATAAGGTATAGCAATAGGAGATGATGCATCGAGAGGTAGGCATGATTCGGTTAGAGATGTCAGTATAATTGTATATTATTGAGATTAAGAATTTTAGTCGATAGTGATCGTAGATAAGGAGATAGCATACGATTGAGGTGTTGATGGAGTTAACGAGACTTGTTACAGCGCGAGGCAATTAATAGAATAGATGAGGCTGTAAGGTGACGTGGAAGTGATGAGCTGTAGGAGCAGTGGTTTTATTGAAGAAGTATATGGAGAGTGGTATATTTGGCTCAAGGGAGTGATGATGTATTCCTGGTAAGGATTAGAGTAGCGTATTGTGGATAATGACGAAGTGAAGATGAGATATGGGTTGTTTATAGATTCTGAGTATCATTAGTCGATGATTTTTTAACCTTCAAAAAGTGGCTTCTAGTAGGTAGATATGATATGCATGTGTGACATGAGTATATTTTGGGAGTGCGATATTAGCGGAAAGAATATGTAAAGTTATAGATGGTAGATGTAGTATGTGAGGATGAGGAATGGTATGAGATCAGAGTAGAGAGATTAATTATATTGTAGGATCTGGTAGTGTTGATCTTTGTACTAGATAGTAGATGTATTATAGAGAGTCTGAAGAAATAGAAGGGATGATATATAAGAGAGGTCGTGTAATTTGCTAATAATATATAATATAGATATATATATAGGAGGTAGCTATATTGATAGGATCATAGATCGATAATTATTAATAATATAAGTATAGTAATAATATGATAAATAATAATATAATAATAATATAAATATGTAGAATATCTAGAGTAGAGGGATCTGGATTTAATTGATCTGGACCAGATTTATGAGTTGGGCTGATGAATCAATATGTATGAGCGGGGATTAGCGAATAGGTGGTGTCGTAGTGTGTGGGTAGATGGAGAGATGGGTTGTGGATGCTGCTGTGTGATGTGTGCTACTAGGTAGGAGTGCAGCCTGTAGAGATCGATATGAAACCGATAATAATTGTTAGTTGAGAACGGAGTAGCTGTAATATGGGATTAGATAGGGGATAGAAGAGCTTAGAGAGGAGAAGGTCTATCGGTGATTGCCGACTCAATTTTTTCATAGCTAAACACGATGTTACAGCATAGTTGTACTTTGTAATTTTCTTCTCCTCATTCTTGTAATATTCTGTGATACCATCCTCTTCTTACTTTATCCCACTTCAAGCTAAATATATCTTAACTGCCAACCCTACGTCTGGTTGTGGTGAACGTTGTCATTAAGCTACAATATATCGTCTCGCCTTAAACTTTATTCTTGATCAACTGATCTTAGATGCTTTATTCCCAACTATTAAGTTGACTTTAATTTATTTATTCATTTTTACACAATTACTTGCTGTAGGTATGATCAGCAGGTTTTAATAACTGTTAGCTATATTATGAGATTCGTTTACGTATCAACTTAAGCCCGTTACACGGGATTTGGATTATCTTGACTTATAAATTTGGGTTATATTAAAATTGTATTTCTGTTTCTCCTCAAGAATTACTTTATATCAATAGTTGTTTGAACACTCTTTCTACGGCATTCCTCACATACAAAAAGACGCAATTTTGCGGCCGATTTTCCTGACTTCAAATATACATCTGATAGTGTATGAGTAATTTATATGATGATCTCGAGTGATACTAAAGATACATGTGGTGGAGCGTAGGTAGCGAGGAGAGATGATGTAAGTCTAATTAGGTGGATAGTCATTAGGCATATGTAGTGCTCCTGAGAGACTGACGTGAGATTAAGACGTGAGTCAGCGATACCAGAATATCGGTCGGGTGAGAGCTGATGGAATAGAGCTTCGATTGGTGTCGAGCGGTAGATAGGTGGATGTGTAATATACGAGTCTCGTAGAGTTGCAGGTGATCATCTATTAGGAGATTAGTTGAAGGTGTAACGCCGTCGTATAGAAATACTCCTGTAGTGATGCATGGGACTAGCATTAGTTAATCTCGATGATAGCTCTAGGGTTCTTGCTTCCATAGCTGCTGGTTAATAGATCGACTCGTGTAGTGAAGCAGCGTAGGTATGTCGGCTCAGTATGCTAGCAGCATAAATATATTAAGTTATATTTATATATTATCATATATATATATATATATATATATATATATATATATATATAATATATATATAAATATTATATATATTATATATAATTTTATAGATGTAGATACGGTACGTGAGGGTGGTCACCGGTAGGAGGTGAAGAATGGAGGTAAGGGACGGTAGTGACGATCTCTATGCCGTAGCTGATGAAGTGGTAGTATATGCATGTCAGAGTGAATCCGTTGAGCTCTGAGCTGGTGGCACGCGTTTCCTAAGGTCATATCGTGACGCTCGGGTTGTCGAGACTGTGATGCATCGGCTATAAGGACTATCTGCGGAGATATGGTGGTAGTTATAGTGTGCGTGATATAAGCATAATATGAGCGGACTCTACTAGGTATTATAGTACGTACAGGCTACGGCTGGTTAGGCGATTGACTGCAGAGTGTGGCTTGTGTGGGACGATGATAGGAGTATTCACTTATAGCTTTCTTAATGTAGATGTATGTGCAGGTCGGGATGGGTGCGCCAGTGTGTGGAAGCGCGCTGTTCAGCGTGTGGCGTGACCGAATACGTATTATTTGATAATTCGGGTCATGCGTACGAGCGCAGTTTGCGTGCGTTTGTGGCGGAGTAGAGCTAGAGCCATGGCGCGTATAAGTATAGCGTGTCTGGTGTGAGATGATGATTTGATCTATAGTATAATATTAATATTTATATATATATTTATTGAGTAGCTAGATGAAAGACGGCGATTTCATTCTATATATATATATAATATATATATATATAATATTAATTATATTATATATCTATTATATATAGTATTACATCTATTCTATATATTATTCTCAGCCGTGTTATAGTGAGTATACGTGTCATGCTCAGTAGTTCTGATCCAATTATAGGTGATAGATTTGATGATGGTTTTTGATAGAATGAGTGGTGTGTGGAGTCTAGTGATGAGAGAGTGGTAGAAGAGAGTTATGAAGAGCATCTGTTGCTGTCGGCGGATGAGCTGGAGGAGCATAAATGGCTATATATCGAGCGGCTGTTTATTCGTGCGTCGCACTGGCTTCTCGGATCGGTCGCCGATTATAAAGAGCGTCTGGTTGGGCGATGCTGTATCGAATTCTCGGTGTCAGCTATCCTAGGTGCTCGATGCTGTTATCTCATTTGTCTATTAGGTTCGCAATCCGGTCAGTGTCCGTGATCTGCTGTGAGTGGGTTCTGTCGGTGTCTAGTGTTGAGCCTCGCTCGATAGAGGTCTCAGTTTTCATATATAGTTCGTGATGATGAGACGAGGGTGTCTGGTGGTTTGCGTCTCTCGTGATGATGCATGTACGTCGGTCTCGGGTATGGATGTGCAGCCAGCTGTTATACTACGAGGACTGCGATTATATATCTAGCTTTGCGGATCACGCTGGTGTCGTCTGATTCGCCGAGCTGCTTAGATATACGAATTATGACTTGACGGGCGCTATGTAGCGCATCTGATCATAAGTATGTCTTAGCTGTGACGCCTGGTGATATCGGTAGATGTTTTGACTGCGAGTTAGGCGTGTAGGGACAGATTAAGCGATATAGGTGCTCTCTTAGAGAACGCGGACGTCTTGAGATGGATAATATGGTCACTGGCATCAGGCAGAGGCATTCTCGTGCGTACTCTGGACTGAGGCTTAATGTCTCGAGGATATATATCTGTTGGAGGAGATCACAGTAGAGTTAGGAGTTCGTTATATGTATAATTTATATAATATATATACTTAGTATTATATATATATATATCTGGGGTTGAGGAGGCTGGCTCTCTTGGTCTCGCCTCTCTCTGAGATAGAGTGGTTCTGTGGGAATACTGCATAGGTACTTAGGTGTATGCTCTCTCGAATATAGTGTGGTTTCATTAGATGTGTCTGTCGCTGCCTTTAAAGGACATCTTATCGTAGATCCCGCGTCCCGGAGTCCGCGCCGCGCATATGAGCGATGATGGGCGCGTGCGGCGTGTCGCGCCAGTGGTATGCGGCCGTCTCGTGGCGCGCGCGTCTGCCGTGCTTGCGTGATGTCGACAAACTTGTAGAGGCTGCCTGCGTACGCTGCTGCTTCGCTCTCTCGATCCGCTCGCTCGTTGCTAGAGCGTTTGATCGCGTAGATAAGAGGTAAGCGTAGCTGAGGCCTCGGTAGATTTAGAGGGGTTGATGTGTAAGAGGGGATTGCTAGACTGCGCGTACATCGGTACAGCTGAACAGATCGGTGGGGGGGTGCAGTAGCGGTTGCGCTGGCTAAGGTGCTATTATGTAACTTGGACTCTCGGTATAGAGATTGTGGGCAATTAGTAGGGGCATCTCGCGCTCGCGCGCGCTGCAGTCGCGTGAGTTCAGATAGGGGTCGGAGTGTTGCGTGGAGCGATGCTCTCGGAGATGTGGGTGTGGGGCCCATATATATATGGTGTGCATGGGTGGAATGGATATATATATATCGGATAGGTATATAGATTGTACCTTCTGGGTAGTATTTCAGGGGAGGTCGCGTGCAGGATATATACTTCTCTAGTATAGTTGTGAGCGTCGGTGGTCGATCGCTGTGTGACAGATGATTGCTCTGTTGTGGTCTAGAATACTCTTCGAGGACTAGTGTCGCACGTAGGTGGTGAGTCTCTATCTGTGCGAGCAGCTGGTCGCCTGCGGTGTGAGAGAATTAGAGAATTTCTAGGTAAAGAGATGTTGTAGTATTGGATGGCTTGTACCGCGATTTGATATGATATAAGATAGTTGGGTAAGCCGGTCTTATATATATATTATATATTTATGAGTGAGATTGAATATTTTGCTACTTAATTTTGTGATGGACTCTCTCTCTCTCTTATTTTATGCTAGTTAGGTTATGTTGTCTGGTCGTGGGTATCCGTTTGCGTTGGTGTATGGGCGGAGAGGATGATGATCTTTGTATCGTAGGAAGTGACTCTCTCTGCTTAGAGGGAAGTATATGAAGATCGAGGCCGCCATGTCTGGGCCAACGCGATGCGCCGCTTCGACGAGCGCGTGCTGGCGCTCATGGCGCACGACATCGACGTGTCGCTGGCGCGTCCAATCGCGGACATGGAGAGGTGTATATTAGATGTGATTGTTCGCGGGTGCAGATAGCTCTACAGATACAATACTTATGTCTATTATCAGTGCCCGATATGTGGGTAGGATCTCGTGAATAGGTCGTGGTTCATTCGGTTGCAGATATACGAGTTTGTCACTGTATGGTGGGATTAGTTGAGTTGTGCGTTGGTTTAATCGCGCTTGTCGTGTATGTTAGATATGACTTAGCTCGTTATGTCTCTCGGACTGCATGAAAATACAAAACAATGTACAGAACAGAAAGCAACAAATGGGAATCCGTGTTTTCAGCGGTAAGAATGCTACAGTTTTGGTGTTTATATGGGTAAATCGGCTGAACATTATTTTTGTCCATTTTTATGGGGGTGAAAATGGGGGCTCAGCCCGAGCAAATGCTTGCTGGCGCTCGCGACGCGTTCTCTCTCGCGCTTCTTGCGTCGTGGCTCTGGTTGGTCTCTCTCTCTGGCCGCTCGGGTGTGTGTCCCTCTCTCAGTCGATGCATCTATTTGTTGGCTCGCTCTCTCGTCGCGCTCTCGCGACGGTCTCGTCTCGCGCCTTTGTTGCGCTCGCTCGGTGGTCGGGCTCGTCTTGTCTGGCTCCGCGTGCTATCTGTGGCTCATGTTGCTCGATGGCCAGAAGCGCTTCAGGTCTGCGCGTCTCGCTCTCTTCTGTGTTTCTGTGCGAAGTTTCTCGTGTTTGGCTTGCTTAGTGAGGTGCTCCCGCTGAACGACTCGATATATAGACTGAGATAGAGCTGTAAGACGTGGCTATCCAATGAAATTGAAAACTGCTTGAAAAAATATATTGTTTAAATTATAAGTATATACATATATTTTTACGCATCAGAGTGTAGCGGACAGGATGAGAAGAGTACGGAGGTCACAGCTTAGGGTATAAAATGAATAGTAATAGATATAGTGATAAGCCGAGGGATATGGGCGTGCGTGCGGCGAAGCTGGTTCGAGACTGTCGAGAGCCGTTGTCTGCATGTAAGGTGCGCATCAGTGCATATTATAGCGATATTAAGGATACTTTCTATGTGTTCGCTAGTGTGTGGGTATATACTCAAGTAGCTGAGAGATCGTGTGAGATGTTAGGGAGGACAGATAGGCATGGATCGGTGCAGGTGAGATGGAACATGTGAGGAGAAAAGAGGAGAAAGGTTGTGCAAGGCGCAGCGCATTTGAACTGAATGACAAGATAGGTGAGGAGCGACTTGCAGAGGAGATGGTTTGAAGGTAAGGCTGAGGAAGCATGGCTGCGTGTCGAATGAGGTGGTGTGAGATGCACGCATAGAGACTAGTGGGTCGTCTGATCGCTCACGCATAAGTGAGGATATTATTTATTTTTAGGAGAGAAGGTGGAGGTGGTGTGGAAGGTATTGGTGTGATTGAGGGTGGTGGTGTGACTAGTCTGAACTCGGCGTTGGGCGCCATTGTTACCGACTTCTGGATATGATGAGATGATGGATATGGTGAAAGTCTTGATAAGCTTAGTATAGTGGAGGCTATGATATGAGATACTTATAATGTAATTGATAGAGAGTGGAGTCGAATTGGATTAATGAATCTATCTGACGCGGCATTATAGAGAGATGAAGGAGTTGTAGATGATGTAGAGGATGAAGGGATGGGAGTAAGGCAATGAACTCTAGCGTAGTCAGGTCTGCGCACGTCTCTCTCTCTCTTCTTCTATGGATAGTAGTCTAGTTCTACTCGAGGGTTGTTATGTATGAGTTATGTATGGCGCGTAGTTGCTGGGAGCTCGTGTGTTTTGGGTCGTCATATGTATTCATTATTATTAGAGTATGTCAGCAATGCAGAGTATGAGTTAGAAGGTGCCCGTGATATGAGAGAGAGGTTAGGTAAGAGTTAGGTGTGTTAATTAGGTTGGGGTGGTTTGGTTACGTTAAGTTAGAAAAGAAGATATTGAAAGGATTGTAGTCGAGAATAACCGGTAGAACGTGGAGAGAGAGAGAGCGGTGAGAGGAGAGAGGAGAGAGGGGATGACGTAGAGAGAGAGAGGAGAGAGAAGAGAGGGAGGGTACGCGCTGGAGAGATGTAGAAAGTCTCGCAGTGATTGTCGCAGTACTCTAAGTGATAATTTAAGTAGAATAAGTGTAGGTTGAGAGAGAGGAGAAGAGTTAGCTATATAGAATACGGTAACAGAGAGTGTACTGTTGATTGGTGAGAGTATTTGATCGCATCCGACAGATTGCCGATGTTTCGGGGTGAATAGAAGCATGATGTGTGGAAGTCAGAGGTGGATATGATAGATATTGTATTTGACGACGTGTGTCCTACTTACGTGCTTTTGGGTAGAGAGGGAGTGTGGTGGAGATCGGCGTTAGTTGTTGTGCTTTTCGCTTTTTCTTCTTCTGGGACCTCATCTTGGGGTTTGAAACCAAAGAAATAGGATTCTACAGTACTTTAAAGATAACATAGAGATTGACACGTTACATGTCATACTATATGTGTGTTTCTCGATCCGACTCCGTTTCTGACTCCTTTACATGGGCTGTGGCTTATCCTCATATCTATTTCTTGTTAGGATATGAGATTTTAGGTCGTGAGATGTGTATGTATAGTCGTGTTAGGCAATGTGGACCCCACTTGCCCCTTCCCACTCTGAGCGTAAAATATATGTATATACTTATATATTTTAACAATATATTTTTTTCAAAGTTTTTCAATTTCGATGGTGGTATAGCCACTGAAGCCTATTTTTAGCAATTTACACCCCTTCAGGGTGGTCTAGAAACCAAAACTTCTTCTGAAACGAGATAATGACGTATCAAGTGGGTGTAAAAGGTTTGTTGAAGAGCAGATATCTTGTAAGGTGTGAAAACACTAAGCTGTGTGGTTCTATAACTTTTGATTTTATCACTGATCTCTCACCCTATATTACAAAAAAAGAAACTATGGATTATATAATAATTTCTATTAGTTATGAAATTCAGTGCATCAAGCCAGTCCGAGCTGGTAGAAAGACGATTTAAGGGGAGTATCTTATTTTTGCTTCGGGCTGAGCCCCATTTTCACCCCCCATAAAACTGGACATAAAATTCGATTTTCAGTCGTATTTGTTGACATATAACAGACAAACTGTGCATTTTTTTACCTCTGACGCATGTTCTCTCCTGAGCAGTGTTTTTTCTGTGTCTGTATTCATTGTGTATTTGGTATTATTTTATCAATTTTTTATGAAAATCTGTTTTTTAATCATTTTTTGTCGAGAAATCCTCCTAACTATCTTTTCGATGACTTCTAACTTGTAAAAGTCAAAGAAGATTGGATCTATTATTTAAATAGTGTAATAGACGGATCAAAACTGTTTTCTGAATCTTCGCAGATCGCTCTTGAAGGTTCGCGTGAGTTCCCACATGAGAAATCTATATTTTATATCTGATTAAGATCTGCATGAACGTTAAGATCTGTAGTGCTGGAGTGAAATTTCTTTCTTCCGCCAGTAATTTCTTTAGTATATAAGGTAGTAGTCTGGGATTTTTCTTGGGACAATTTAAAAATAAAAAGATGTATTTTGAAATTTATTTTATGTAAGAAAATTTTCTTTGAGTAGTGATCAAGAATTATCTAAGTAATGAAAGGGTTTTTTTCGCCCAACATATGACAGCCTGAAATTTATGTTAGATCAATAAGGTAGAAAAAAATATGTCATATTTATTTTGTAGATTTAATGTCAAGAGAGTGAATATTAATAATTATTTTTCTGCTAATCGATTAACATAATTTTCAAGGACTTGTATAGTGAAGGGTTGAGATAAGAACCTATTTATACATAGATATATCCCTTTCCGACACTATGTAAATTTTAATTTTCCCCAAAATTTTTTTTTTGAAACTAATACAATAATTAATACAATTTAATTTAAGTAAAGAAACTGTGGCATTGTTCTAGTATTAAAGTTTTGAAAAAGCATTTATACTGTTCTGAAAAAAAACATTTTTACGTTTGCTAAAAGTTGTTAATTTTTTTATAAGAATGTCTTTTTTTTTTACAGTTTTTCACACGTCAACGTACAGCCCTATTAAGAGGAGGGAGCTAGATAGGCGTAGGGATTGCTAGATGCCGCTAATGTGTAGAACCACTTAAATTGTAACGCTGGCTATTTGAGCTCCCAGCATTTCTTGGCATTTAATTATATGTTTCAGATATGCTTTTGAATAATTGCTGTACTGCTTTATAGCTTTACTGCTTACTGATTTCATCCTGCTTCAAGTCATGTGAACTGAATTTTTATAAAAGAGACTTATTGTTTATTAATCTTGGATATATATATATATCATAGAATATATATATATATTATATTTATATAAGATAATATTATGATAGTATTATAGTGATTGATATATAGTATATAGTTATAGCATGTAATTATATTTATATATATATTATTATATATATATAATGTATATATTAAGTAATATATTATGTAATATATTATAGTATGTATATATATATTTAATAATGATAGGTATAGTAATATATAAGTATATATTTTATAAATATATTATTATTATATAACAAATTCACGTATATAGACCTCTTAATATATATATATTATATTATATAGTAAGTCTATAATATTATAATATAATATATATATATATTTAGGATTAAATATATATAAGTAGTATATATGTATATATATGATATATAACTTATAATGATTCATTGTTTATTAAAATTGGAATAGTATTATACTATAAGTTATTATTAATATATATATATTATATATATATTAAATAGATATATATATATTATATATATATATATATATATATATTATATATATATATATTCTATATAATAATATATATATTATATTATATATAGTATATATATAATAGTATATATAATTATAATATATTATAGTATATATATATATGTGTATTAAGTAGATATATATTATTATATATATATCTATATATATATATAATATCATATAATATATATTATTAATATATAGTTAGTATTATTTATATTTATATATTATAATAATTATATATATATAGTAAATATATATTATATATAGATAATTATATGTATATATTTATATATAACATATGAAAATATAGAATATATTAATATAATATAGGATATAATATTATATAGTATATCTAATATATAATATATTTATAGTATATATATTTATTATATGGATATATATTAATTATCTTATTACATATTTTATATATATAAATTATTAGATATATATACTATTATTATTGACATTTATATTAAGTAAGTTATATATATAGTATTATATATGTATAATATAGTATTATTTAATATATATAAGTATAATTATATATAAATATATATGTTTTATATATATATATATATATTATTAGGTATATATTATATAGGTATGTATATATATATATATATATATATATCATAGATATATATATATCTAAATATAAATTAGTATATATATAAATATTAATGATATCAGAATAAGTTATTATAGGTTTATATATATATTATATATTATAGTAAGTAATCCTAAGGTATATTTAGTTATACCTTTCTATATTATATATATATATTATTATTATATTGATAAGATATATTGTGTTCTTGGTATTTAGAAATCAAGAACAACTAAGCTTATTGAAGTCAGAGATAGATGGCCGCAAAATATGCGGTCTTTTTTGTATGTGATGATTTACCTATTAGTCTACCAAATATGCTAAACTATTTGACTCAAAACTAGAAAACAATGTTTTAATATATCCAAATGTTATAAGTTCAGATAATTCATCCGTGTAAGGGTAGTGAAAAGACGAAAGTATTGATGAAAGTTTAGTTGTGTCATTGATTTGATAGCTGGGGGGATTTTTGTTAAAAATGATAGATATGTTTAAGTCCTTAGTGTTGAGAATAAGCATGATAAGATTAGTTGTTGAAGAATAAAGTTTTAAGGGAGACGATATTTGTAGCATTAATGCAACGTCACCAAACCAGACGTAGGTTGGCAGTTATATATTTAGTGTTGAAGAGTTGGGATAAGTGAGAGTAGAGTATCACAGAATTTACAAGAATGAGGAGAGAGAAATTGATCAAAGTACAACTATGGCTGTATACTATCGTGTTTAGAGCAATTATGAAAATAATCTGAGTCGGGCAATAGCCGATGAGTGTCGCTGATGATGTTGCAGGCCATTATATTATATGGTGTTGGGGTGGACTATTATTGCTGTGATGAAGGGCTGTGGGTGGGGGGGGGCAATGATTATGTGTCACTATCGTTGGTATTATGATGTAGATTATATTGTTGTGATTTGTGTTATTATTTTCTTATATTATTTTGATTATTATTTTTTTTATTATTCATTTTATATGATTTCTTAAGTATTATTATGTATTTATTATTTATTTTATTATTGATCATTATATTATCATTATCATTATATTATGATTATTTTATCTATTATTATTTTATTATTATTATTGATTTTATTAATATATTGTTTATGTATTTTATTATAGAAATTATATTTTATATTCTTTAAGTAATTTTTTTTTCCGCGAAGAGAATGATTAATTAAGGACTATTCGTAGAATAAGAGACGAGTTAATGGCCTTTAGATAATATAGATCATGTAGTGCTGTATATTCAGGGCATGGATACGCTTACTAACTATATTGTGTTAATGAGCTTATCAATAATATTTTAAATATAATATAATTTTTAAACCATTTTTGTGAAGTTTCAATATTTTGCTAAACATGAAAAATTTTGATTAATTGGATCTAGCTTATTCCATTTAAATTTTTAGTGTAACCTGCAAAGATCTCAATTGCAAAACTTCAAGCATGTCATTCATTTTTAATTTATTATTTTGATTTTTTTCTTAATGTTTTTGTTTATATAGAGATTCTGCTATGTACGGAGAGATAGTTGAATTATAAGTTTGAGATAAGAATTTTAAACAGCTAACATTTAAACCTGTAGGAGGGATTTTGTGATCCTGTGTGATAATGCCCATATATATTAAACTGGGGTTTATAATGTGTTTGCATAATTTGGTTTTTTAGTGTTAGTTGTGTATCAATAAGAGGGAGATTATCTATTTTTTGCAATTAATGGATCCACCACCGACTTCTGTGTATGCATCCGAAATGACCAGGGATTAAGATATGAGATTATATTTTATTATAGATTTTATAATTATTGTTTATATTATTACTATGTTTTTTATTATTATTATTATATTAGTTATTAATTATTTGGTGATTATTATTATTATTATTACATTCTATTTATTTTTTTTTTATTATTATTATTATTATTATTATATTATATATATTATTATTATTATTATTATTTATTATTATTTATTATTAATTATTATTAATCTAGTTTATTTTTATTATTAGGTTAATTATTTATTGTATTTATTATTTTGATATTATTGATTATTATTTATTAATTTATTGCCTCTTATTATATCAGCCAGATAGTTCTAGTATAAATACAGCATATGGAGGTATGGCTATTATATGTTAGTGAAGATTATTGAAGGATTGACTATGCGATGTGATTATAAAAGTTATTAGGAGGTTTTGCTTGAAGCATGAGCTTTTATGATGGATAGGATTGGATTGTAAATTATAAGATTATTCTGATTTAATAAAGTTAGAATGTTTGTTTTTAAGGAGATATTAAAAAGTTTATAAGTTATGGTTTTTAGACAAGTAGTATTATTGTTTTATTGAATATTAATATGTGATTTATAGACACTGACTGGATTTACTTATGACAAAACTTCAATATTCGATTTGATTAGTCGAGTATATATAGTATTATTATTATTATTGATTAATTGATTATTTTATTTGATTTAAAATCATTAGTTATTGTTTATTTATATATTGCTTTTTATTATTATTATTTTAATATGTATTATTATTATTGTAATTATGTTATTTTATTTTTATTATTTTATTAGATTAATTATGTTATTATTATTATTATGTATGTTGTGTTATTATTATTGTTCTTTGTTATCAATTGCATTTATTATTATTAATATGATTTTTTTTTTGTTTATCCTTATGTTTTATTTAATTATCTTTTATTATTTTATTATTATTATTAGTAATTAAATTATTATTATATCACGGTCTCCGACATAATTGGTTTTGAGTTGCGTCGGAATGGCATGTTGGCTTGATTTGCTATGTGTCAGTTGTTCTTATATGAACCTAGGACGGAACTTTTCCATGATATGCCGTTGCTCAGTGGATCCTTTATGCGGGGTTATTATTTCTTCTCATATCTAATCGCTATAGCTATTTAGTGTCTTTATCATTGAAACCTTCTTTGGGTTTTTTTCATAATTGTACATTCGGACTTAAAAACCTATTAGTCCATTAGTTATCATTATTCTAAGCAAGTGACATTTAATCTTAGTCCTTGATTTGCTCTTTCGTGTAATTTTCCCTTGGACGTGATTTCTTTATCTTACATTTCTAATTATTATTTTCTCTTTTTCACATATTTCGTATTGCATTTCTAAAACCTCAATTTTTTTATTTTAGAGTTTAATGCACACGTCACACATCCATACAAAACATAATATAGCTCGACAATTCTTTTTTACTTCTTAGTTTATTTTCAAGTTGTCTATAATTCTTTAGGGCTGCTTATCTCTTTTCTCTCTCAGACCCTATTAAGTAATTCTTCTTTCATACCTAGAAAGCAGAATTCCGTTCTAGTATTAAAACTTGTTGTCTTTTGGTTGGTTTCCATACTTATTGAATCCACCGCCGATTGAGAATACGTTCTTGTGGGTTTTTATCAATTTTCATATTTAGTTTTAATGAATTGAATTTAGAT
Source organism: Trachelipus rathkii (assembly GCA_015478945.1). Classification (NCBI taxonomy): domain Eukaryota; kingdom Metazoa; phylum Arthropoda; class Malacostraca; order Isopoda; family Trachelipodidae; genus Trachelipus; species Trachelipus rathkii. Next base: position 31,328 of record JABUQX010052705.1, on the reverse strand, counting down.
CCTTTTCGCCCTTGGCACTTCGTGCAATCAGAGCACCAGTATTTAGCCGAGTTTTTTTCTTTGTATGGAATAGAGTGAATCGTACCGGCACAGAGAGTAAACGCTTATCTCATATACTATCATTCGAGATTCATTTAGCTCTTTCCGAATCTTCGATATTGCTTACTATCTATATATAAGTTAGTTAACCATGGAGCTAAATACTTTTTTATTTTATAAATACTTTTTTCTTGTTAATCCTAGCAACCTCTACTGTTCGTTGTATAATGCTTATTAGTGCCCTTATAGCACATATTTATATCTATAACTATAATGTTTAACTTATCTCTTTGCCCTCGTATATTGCTTTTGCAATGAGAAACTTCAAAATTTTTTCTTTTTCTGGAGATTTCTCTGCAGCATTCTCAATCTGATCCACAATCTCGCATTGCCCTAAATTTTTGTTCTCCCAAGTTATGTTATCTGATATTTTTAACGTTTTTCTATTTAAAATCGTCATATATTTTACTACCCATAAACTTATGTCTCAGATAATAGAACACTCTTTTGTTCTTACCTTAATAATTGGGTATAATAAGAAAATAGAGACAGGATCTTTGCCCATGTTGTGAATACTCGCACGTGTTCCCGTAAACTTGAATAATTATCAGCCCAATCACAAAATGTTACATCCTTTTTCCCTTTCTATTGCATAGATCTAACCAGAGATTTTCTTTTTGACTTTAAGCATTCATAGTATTTCATCCTTTGTAATAATCTCTTCATAGAATTCATCTTTGTGATTTGTTGTTTCTTTCTTCTCTCATTAATCATCAGCATTTAGTAGTTCTTAAATGTTTTCTCTTTTGTGTGCCATTCTTATTATCTGACTACTTCATAAGTTTTACTCATTATGCGTCTCTCTTTTATTCGATCTTGTTATTCTTCTAAATTGTTCCTCCTCTCTGTGTTAAGCCAATCTTTCCCATTAAGTTCAGTATGCTTTCTCCTGCGTTTCCTTTCATTTTAACTTCTTTGCACTCTTTTATTCACTATAGCTTGTATATGATAATAGCTAAATGTTTGCAAAATTTTTTTTTCCTTTTATATACATTGATTTTCATCCGAATTCGCACCTTTTCTTTTACTCCTTGCAATTTTTTCCACCCACCCAACCTTCTTGTTCTCGTATTGTTTCTTAAACTATCTCATTCTTCCAATTCCTTCTTCCTCTCTTTCGCACATTCCCTTGTTCTGGTCGATGTGATTTTCTTATTATAGTGAGATTTTTTTCCATTTTTTAATCTCAACCTCTTGTATTTTAATTTTGTGTTTATTTATTCTTTTCTTCCACCTCCTATTCCACTTTAACCCTCTTTGCCGAAGAGATCTTCATATACTCATTCTTGCGATCCTTAACGTTTACATCAAAAACGGTCTTTCTCCAGTTTGACTTTACAATACATATATAAGCAGAGCACAATAGATGTCATCATTAGTTGCGTATATTTATGTATGTTTTCTTATTAACCGATGTTTTAGCTATTATATTTTTGTCAAAGCTCTTTTGTACGTATTACTATGCTTTATGCAGACTGCAGCCACATTAAATAATGGAACAATCAGAATTTAAATAATAGCAGCATACTAAATATATAGCATGCATTATATTCATAATATTAGGTATCTAAAATCCATTATTCTCAGATAATTTACTTATAGCTTTCATTCTCGTTTCATTGCTCTGAGGCGCTATAGAAAATGGTTGCCAGATTTCTGTAGTTGTCAGTCAATTATCGACACTCTTGTGTGTTAACCTTCACTACCCCTTGATAGCTAGTGTGTAGCTTTCATAATTCCCCTCTTTTGCTTTTATCTTTGTTTCTCCTTAAAAGCACAATATCTTTCCCTTTTCCTTGAAACCAGCCAGCTCTTTTCCTTACCGATTACTGTTCTACATTCACAGCCATTTTAAAATTTGTTTTTAATTCCATTTCTTTTACTGAATCTGTTTTAATATCCGTTTGTGGTTTGTATTTTTTTGTATTATATACTGCACCTGTTCTTGGGAGAAAAAATACTAGGAGGGTTCCCAGCCTTTTGTAGTCACTCATTTTCAGGGGAAGATCCAATATTTGGTTTACGCTGAGCAATTTCCCTCCCTAACAAATAGACTAAATTGGAATTTTCAGACGATTTGACTTATAAACACAAACTGTAGTTTTTGCATTAACCTAAGTCGTTTGGATGTTTTTAAAGTTTTTAAAAATGTTTTTTTACGTCCCCTATATCAACTTCCAGATTTTTTTCGGAAATGATTCAAAGACGTGTAACTTAATATCCCTATACAAGTCTGCTTACTTTTTGATTTTTGTGCTCAGCAATGTTCAATTTCAAAACCCCCTTTTCTTGGTTTTTGAAATGAAAAATTACGATAATGTTTTTTTTTTTTGTTCATGCGAGGTGGATGAAATTTTCAGGTCATATGCAGTCGGGTGAGATGCACATTTTTTACTTAGATAGTTTCTTTTAATATACAGTAGTTTTGGATTTGTTACTAGAAGAAATTTTCCCAAAAGATTGTTGAAAAATTTAAAAAAAAAAAGTTCTTTTATATACAAAATTAAACTAAAGTAAAAGATGTATCTTGCTGACTTTAAACTTGAAATTTGATGTTGATCGATGAGTAGAAAAAAAATTTAATATTATTCATTTTCAAATTCAAATTTTGGAAAGTGAAATATTGAGATATTTTTTAATGCCCATCCAGTATAGGTATCAAATTATTATACTTTAATGTTACATCGAAGTATGTAGTCTAGTAACCATCTTCCACAGAGGCCGATGGTCGTATTCGATGACCATGTACGTTTTCAGATGCACATACAATACGTATTTTGGATGGGCAACGAGGTGTGCAAGGATGTTTTGTCGAAAAATCTGATGTATAATTAGAACATTTATACCATGTTTTTTAAAATAAAACGCAACCCGTTGATATGTTTATAAAGTCTTATAACTACTTTATGTATTACTAAACACTGTTCATGGTATAAGGGTCGGTGTACAACGAAATATAGTATTCAAGAACCTGTATCCTTTCGCCGTAAAAGCCGTAAACGTCATAAGACATCTGGTATTTGCATCATGAATTTTCCTGAAACTTTAACTTTCAGTTTATCATTACATTTTAAGTTCTTGATATAATATACAACCACCATATTAATATATTATTTAATACTATATATATGTAATATATCTATTTATAATTATATATTATATAGATATATATATATATATATATAATATATGTATATATGAAAATGAAATTTTAGTGTATTAAATCAGTTTTCATTTTTAGCATTATTATAATGGTATATATGGTATTGAGATAATTTTAAATCAAATATTTACAGTTCATTAACAATTGTTTAAAACGTATTTGAAATAAATCATAGACTCACTAAATTAGAGTATGATGGTTGCACAGGGTGGACTAGTTTTTATATTAAATATACATCTTAGATTTTAATGAAATTATATATCAAATTAAGATATGTTTTATATTCAAAGAATAATAGTAAGCAGCTTTTCTCCTATGAAGAATCCGAGTGTCTCTGTTGTATTTAGACGAGGTGAGTGCTTTAATCAAAACCGAGGATCTTTTCCAGTATAAGATCCTACTCGTTATAGGAGATCTTAAACTGTGGCTAGTTTCAAACAGTTTTTATTCTTCTTCATTATTTTAAGTACTTCAAAGGCGTTGCAGTGCCAGTACTTATATTTCATGAGCTGAGGATGGTTCAATAACAATATGGTGATGGGTGATGTGCGGACTTCCCGAAAGAGAGGACTTAATTTAATGTTCTTTTAAAAGTCTTAAATATCCTTCAAGCTGAAAAGGCTGCTGTGAGATCCTAAGAGTATAAATTACTATTTTCAGCGTATGTTTCGTTTATTCTGTTCCGAAATCGTTAATGTGTGTGTGTGTAAGTCTTGAACTAGAGATTGTGATCATCGTATATTTTAATATTGGATCGTAAGGTTGCATTTTCTGTAGAACGATAATATATAGTTCAAGGGGAGAATTTATGGATGATTTTTATAATTCAGAGTAGTTATGTTCAGACAATCTAATTATTATCTTTCTGAGGTAGATTATGTTCACATGTTAGGATACTGATATCTCGATAATCTGTGTAAATTGATAACTTGTTTCAACTCTTTGATAGAATTTGCTGTAGTGTTCAAAGAGATTTTTCATGTTCAAATGTGGTGAGGTATATTTTAATTTTTAACATGGAGATAAAGCTTCTACTTGAACACATTCTGGACATACTGCGTGGGAGGTTTGCTCTTATTTTTTAAGAGGATTTAGGATTAGATCTGGTTGCGCATTTTAGTATCTAAGATTGGTAGAATAAGTCTTTCTTGGAGAAGATATCCATTTACCGTAGTAAATTTATGTGTATTTGTGATTTAGCAGCTTTATTTTCTAATCTTAACTTTTTGAAATATAAAAATCCGCATGATTAGATAAGATGTTAGCATCGCTTAATAATTTTATGGTTTATAGTAACTTCTAATAGGATAAGTTTGCTCAGTGACATTAAGGAATTTATCATTGAGATATAATTAATTCATTGTTAAGAATGTATAAGAGAAATTTGTTCAGTATATCCTGATTTGACCTATTTGTTTGTGGGATTTCTGTACATCAGGTTTTGTCTTTTCCGTTTTAATATAGAAATCAGACTTGAATTGGTTAGATAATGTAGCTGGAGTGCAGGTATATTGATTCGATAGATAGGACATGTGTTGGTGATTGAGGTGAATGGAGTTATCTGAGTAATTTGTCTACTTACATCCAATAGCTGGGTAGGGTTTCATAGAGAAGTAGTTGTTATTTTAGACTGAAGGATGAAGGAATATCTTGGTGAGCTTGAATATAAGGTAGAGAAGTTTTGATTGTGCTTTTTCTATTAAAGATACAGTTACAGATGAATGATATTGTATGTAAAGATGCATTAGATAATTGTGCAAAGACTCATCAATTTTTCGTTTAGAGGTTTTTACTTGAGCTTTTTCTTTGCACCAAGTTTTCTTGCGACCTTTACTTGAGGCGGTCATATCTAACGTTTTATATTTAGCGTTTGACTATGTACCCAGTCATTCATACCGTTAAATCAGCAATTCGTTTTTTAAGGAATCCCAGGTGTTAGCGCTGGTATATTATTTACCAGGTTCATCCTGTTCTTATAGTTTTTTATCCCATATATTATCTCCTACTCTTCTGCGCATTGGACGAGGTTTTATGAGATTCAGCCAAAAAGCCACCTGTGGCTTTTTCTCTGCTTGTGATTTTGATTCAGCAACCTTTGGCTTTGATTCTGCAACTTCTTTCTTTGATCATTTTTTACACTGTGAGGGTAAATTAATGAATGAATAAATATAATATTATTAACGGAGCTTCTTTCTTATTCTATCTTTACACTGTGAGAGTAGTATTAATAGAAATGATAATATAAGATAGGGTTAGTACTTATATAAGACCTAAAACTCGATATATTTCTCGAAAGTTTTCGAGAGATTTTCAACTCTGTTTAAAAAATATTCCATCATGTTTTTGTTATTGACACTGCTTCTTTCTGATAAATGATACGCTTGGCTTCAAGCCTGGTGAATGGGTAATCGTCTCTACGTATATATATTTACATTGTACTGAGCCGAAATGTGATCGATTCAAAGGTACATAATGAACATTAGGAAAAGTTATAACTCTACTCTTTTTGTTAAAATGAACCACCCCAAAAATGGAGCTTTAGTGTTGCCTGCGCATTGATGTTCAGCTATATTGGTGCCAATGTAAGCTATCCCCTGATCTTGTAACATCTCTGAAGGGGTGCATATATAAATGAGGACATGGCTGTTTTATTAAGGCTATTATATTGATTTGTACCCTCCTCGTTAATTTCCCTGCATCGATTTGGAACAGCTGCATTGTCTAAAGAATGATCTACTATCTCATCTCTCAGTACACGCATCTCCTGAACCACTCTGATCGTTTAATGATAAACACTGCAGGGTCTTTCAAGTTCACACCTGCTGTGGACCTTAAGGTGATTAATACCCTGTCTTCCCCTAAGGTGTTATTAATGATGTATATTAAATCCTTACATATCTTACTTGCAGCAAATTGGGTGTTTAAATAACTAAAGACATCAGGGACTGATCTGCAAAATCCCCGTCTTAAAAGGAATTTTTCAATGAAATTTAATTCGCTGATTTTTATTTTTAATATAGTTTTAACATAATCTGCCGATCTATATACCATTATCCATTGACGAGCAGGAGGCAGATTCTCTATGTTGGCCTCTGATATCATCTCGCATAGCTCAACTTAATACAGTTCCCTTTCAAGTTGAATAGGATTCATTAACTCTATTGTGAAATCTTAGACTTTGTTATTGGGATGTAAATCCATAGATGCCGAAGATGGCAGAGTTAAATAGAAATTATCTACACTCTCCATGATTACGACGAATACTGATTAAGGTATCTTAATTTCACTAGTTTTTATATATAAATAAACCTGTTAGCATATTCCACCCATTTCACCAGATACTGTTTATTTTTACGCTTTCTTCTGCAACCTAATATATTTTCTATTTTATATATATTGTTCTCAGGATCGAACCGTATTTTCTGTATTTCTTGTTTATAGAAGCCTCATTTTACGGGTTCTCCATCTAAGTCTTTGAGATAATATAATTTCAGTCCCTCAAGTGGAAATTCACGAATAACATCTACTTTAAAAACTTATCTAGACCACCTCACTTTATATCCTTTTCTAAACCTGTCATCAGATCTAGACACTCTTACATAGTCATGCACGTTTATTCCTGTTTTATCTTTAATTGTACCCACTTTACGTATTTGCTGAACCATAGGTTTTGTCTTGATCAGTTCTATAGGTTATTACAAGATCTGTTATAAGAATAAGCTTGGTCCTGCAATATGGCAATATACTTAAAAGTATTCATCTTAGTAACGTAAGGGTGCATTCGTTCTTTAATCGTCCGCTAAACTCTTTCAACAATAGCGGCTTTATTTACAGAGAATATGTTATAATATCATATATCGTACTCAGTAATAATTTCTTGAAACTCTCTCAGCCTAAAATTCGCTTCCTCTATCCGTGCAGATCAATTTAGGATATATATTATCCTCCCTTATAATTTCTCTTGATTGGGCGTTCCTGTCTGGGATTTTTATTTATTAATATTTTAACATAAGTATATGAGGAGTCACGTCAATAGTTGAAAGTTGTATTTCGATACCCTTCATTTTTAACCGAGCTGTGTTTTAATCTTTCGTAAATTCTAGTTGGCATTCATTATCGAGGTGGTCTGAAATTTTCTACAATAGTTTATGCAGAGGAAGGCCTCAATCCGGAGAATGAGTTTGCAATTCCAATTTTTTCGATATCTTAAAAACTTAGAAGCAAGTCTCATCTGTTCTGTTCCGAGGTATTTGTTCTTGCAAGGGGAATAAGTTACTTATCAACTACATCCATTTGCTTCCATGTCGATTAATGACATAATAACACATAATATAATAATATATAATAATAATATATATAATATATATAATAGTATATATATATATATATACTATATATATATATATATATAGTAATATAAATAAAATATATTATATAATATATATTTATATATATATATATATATATATAATATATATATATATATATAATATATATTATATATATATAATATAATAATATATATATAGTAATAATATAATAATATAATATACTATAATTTAATATAAATAGAATATGTCAAAATAATTTGAATTTTTCAGTTGCTTACATTTCAAAAAATCATCTATATAATATTATATATATAATATATATATATATATAAATATAAATATATATATATAATATAATAATATATATATATATATATTATATATATATATATATAAAGCTGAATAATAATGAATAATAATGGAAATAATTATGAATTAATCCACTTAGGCTAAGTAGGCGTTTTTCCTTATCTTCTTCTTCGTTGCTCGCTAAATCATCTGAAGCATTAAGAATACTGAGGAGACTTGAATCTGTTAGGAGTCAGGGAATATTATCCAAGTCAGTATCTTGTTTATTTAAGTAATTAAGAAATAAGTCGAGAAATTAATAGTCTGAAGAGATATGCTATCAATCACAATATTTGACCTTTGACTATTTCACAAATCGATTAATGCTTATGTCCCAATTCATTCCATGATAAACTGATCTTTTAAAATAGTAATAAAGATAGTCCTTATTTCGATCTCTATCTGGTTAAAACTTTCATCCAGAAATATTTTTAAATGGATCTATTTTTTTCACTCTGGGCTTACATCTTGGTGTTAAGATTCGAATCATTCATTGCATGCATGTGATTAAGGTCTTTAGATCTACTAATTTTTGTAATGGTTCTGAGATAAAGATACGCAGCTCCTGAATGTTAATGTCGAATTTTAATATCATATACGTCTTTTTCTTATTGCTATCTGATCAACTTAGGATCATATAACTATGTGGCAAAGGTTCTGATATATCCTGTATCATTCTAAGCAGAGTTGCTGATATGACCTTACATTCACTCTGAAAAGGAACCTGTTGATGTAATTTATGATATGGTGTCGATTGAGCGTACTAAAAACATGTTAGTATGCATCGTCGCGCTATCTAGCTATGAAACGACTAGTGAGAGAAGCTTTGCTATATGCCAGGATATTACTTATTATATATTACTCATCTCTCTACTAAATACTCCTCCCACTTATAACCGGAGAGTTCATATATATACAACACTTCTATCATTATTCGTTATATCCCAATAGAGTGTTCACAAACGGATCTATGCACTGAAAAAGTAGTAAAGCAACGCAATTACTATCTCCCATCCTATAATCGCACAAAACTTTTTTTTTCAGATTGTTTTTCTTTTTCAGGTAGAGTTTAATTAAATGAGTTTCTATGACTTTCAAAAGCTGTCACCCTATATCTATAAACGATCTGATTAATAGGCAACTTTCCTTTTAATAAATAAGCATCTAGACAGACTTACACAAAACACACGGACATAAAATATTCTCTTACCTCTTCGATAATAGTTCACATTACCAGCGTTACTCCAAATTTTATCTTTCTCTATCCTATTTAATCAGCTATAGCCGAATATAAATACCTTTACAAAACATAAGTCGAAATTGCCTCACTTAATCCATTATACACATTCTCTATTCACAAAGTTTAAGAAATGTTGGTATGCGCCATTCATAACAACTTCATATGTACGTTTTAGCGATGAAGTTCGCACATTAAATAACCATGAGGTTTCGATGTAACTTCTTTATATACCTTTCAGCGAAGTCCTTACGCTGTATGGAAACCTCTGATGACTTGTACATTGACTGGACTCATGTCTTTCTAGGCCAAGCATAGTAGAACTAGGTTTAAAAGATCATCTCTCATGTATTTATTCTGATGAAAAATGTTTTGATGATTGAAAAATACAATATATTTAAATGATAAGAGTTATACAGTGAAGTTTTAGCAATGATCTTTTCAACTTATGCATAAACATCCATATACAAATAAATTTTAGAGATGAGCATTATTCAAGATAGTATATAAGTTATATATAAAATGATAATATAATAATATATATCATATATATATATATATATATATATATATATAATAATATATATATATATAATAATATATATAGATAATAAATAATATATTAATATAATATATATAATATATAATATATATATATATGGCCAGCGTCTGGATTAGCCTTTATGTATCTTAAAACTATTAATGCTACAGTAAAACGAATACATTGCTGGAATGCTGGTCCAATTTAGTGCAGAAAAGTAAAAAAAAAAAAAAAGAATTAAATAAAAAATTTTATCTCAAAAAACTACAATATCTACAGCGAAAAGAAAATACATTTTTGAATCCTGGTAAAATTTTACACGTATGAAAATGATAAAAAAAAAAAAAAAAAAAATTATTTTAATAATTATAGCTAATAATAATAAAGCTATTTAGAGACCTTTTATTTGGTTTCTCGTGTAAAATAAATAGAACTCTATAAATTTTTCTTTACGCACACCTAGGCTCGAGCCGACGGGAACATAGGGGGGATGTTTCCATACCCCGTAGGGGGGCGGAGGAACCCCAGCAACACCCAAATACCAAAGACGGGGGTTCCGAGGAGACCCTCCCCGGAGGGGAAATAATCCTACCCGTAAGTTCCCCGAAGCCGAGAGACCATCCTGCCCATCGGGCGTTACCCCTTGGTATTCTTTAGTAAAAAAAAAAAAATAATAAAAAGTCTAATATTATTTAACGAAAACCAATAAAAGGTCTCTAATAGGCTTTCTAATCATATTACTATATTATTAACAAAATTTTTTTATTTTTTTATTTTTTTATTTTTCCTATGTGAAATTTACCAGGATCCAAAAATGTATTTCCTTTCGCTGTAGCTATTGTATTTTTGAGATATATTTTTTTTTTTTTATTTTTTTTACTTTTTTTTTACATTTTCGTGCACGTAAAATTGGACAGCCATTTCCAGCAAGTATCCGTTACTGTAGCATTAATTAGTTATTTAAGATACAGTATACGGCTAATCCAGACGCTGACCTATATATATAATATGTCAGCGTCTTTATACCGTCATATGTATCTTAAAAACTATAATGCTACAGTAAAACGGAATACATTGCTGAAATGCTGGTCCAAAGTTTGCCCTGGAAATCTGTAAAAAAAAAAAAAAAAAAATATATATAATTAATCTCAAAAACTACAATAACGACAGCGAAAAGGAATACATTTGTGGAATCCTGGAATTTTAAAAGAAATGTTAAAAAAAATAAAAAAATAAAAAAAATTATTAAATAATTATAGAATATGATTAGAGCCTATTAGAGACCTTTTATTGGTTACTCGTAAAATAAATAGACTTTCTATTAAATTTCGCTTTTTTTTTTACTAAAGAATACCCCAAGGGTATAGCGCACCGATGGCAGGAGTCGGGTCTCTCGCCGTCCGGGAACTACGGTAAGGACTAATTCCCCCCTCGGGGAGTCTCCGGAACCCCCGCCTTTTGGTATTTGGGTGAGGAGTTCCTCCGCCCCTCCCTTACGGGTATGGAAAAAAAAAAAAAAAAAAAAAAAAATTACTCCCCCCCTAGTTCCCCGTCGCTCGAGCCCCCTAGTGTGCCGTATAAAGCAATATATTTAAAGAAAACTCTATTT